>JAVQJD010000836.1:0-49047 GCA_036023655.1 Nannoperca australis
ACACACACACACACACACACACACACACACAGGACTCTACCTGACCACAGCTGTCAGCAGTTTGCTCCATCTCTCTCCACACGCCCAGGAGTTTTTCCGACGCTAGAAAATGTAAAAACACTAAGTCAGCAGGAAGCTAAACTATTTCATTCAAATGCCCTTTCTGCCTGAGGTAAACAGGACAACCACATTAAGCTATAAATAATTACGATTAAAGGACAAATTAAATGCAGTTTTGGCAGTTGCATTGTAAACCTCCTACTATCTACCAAGATGTTTATTGTAACATAGTACCGATCCCGGTGGCTGTCTGCTCCTGGTATTTGTCCATGTCTATGTGAAGGCTGGTGGTGAAGAAGTCCAGCTTGGCCATGAGTCTCTGGTGCATGGACACCATCTCATTTTTCTGTTTGGACAGTGAAGAGTTGTGTCTCAGCAGACTCATGCTGAAAGAAAGAGGAAAAGAATGCATTAACTATCAAAGAGTTAATGCATGTGTACGTTGTGAGTGGGCGTTTGTGTGTGTATTTGTGTGTGTCCTACATGGCAGCTTTCTGCCCCTGCTGCAGCCTTTGCCAGTCTTCCTTCAGGGAACGGATGGTGTGCCACGCCTGGCTGCAAATCCGCCTCAGAGGACTGTAAGCCAGAACGTGCATAGGGTCGGTTTCTAGGGCAAACACAAAGAACGAGAGAGAGACCCAGTCAGACAAAACCACTGTTAACTTCTGTAACAGTTTGTAGTCATAAAGAGCTTTTTATCCCACCGTGCCATCAACTGAGGCAGAAAATGAGGTTTGTAGTTCATATAAGCATAAAAATATGTATTTTACAGCTTTAGTCATAGATTATCTGGAGATTATCTTTTTAAACAAAACGTGTCCTCATCACAAGTCTTTGTTTGCTACAGACTTTATTTTCTTTATTTAACAAATCCCCAAAGCAAACATTTCACTGGACCTCTGCCACGGGTGAAATATATATGTGAGTGGACATAAAAAAATGAAATAATTGCTTGAGTACTCAAGTAATCAAAAGGTTTTAGCAAAAGTGTTCATTGTGTTTAAGTCACTAAGGCAGATTTTACTGAAATCATCCGAAAGAAGAAGAAAGATAAACAGCTACAGACTACAGTCCAAGACATTTTTTAATAATGTTTGCTTATTGACGTGTACTCACGGACAAAGCGGATGTTTTCCGGAAGGGTGCGAGGAGCAAATTGAGGTTCATAAGTGCAAGAGGAACGATCAAACAGGAAGACCAGAGGCAAGTCTGTCCGTCGCCCATCTATCTCCTACAGACGCAGACAATAATAATAATACTTTCACTCAGTTCATTATTACATTGTGCTGTTGACTATCCTGTAAAAGGTATTGTGTGTACAGTGTATATGTAAGATATTACTGTGTAATCTATGGCACACTGTGTGGCCAGTCCATGAGGCTCCAAGGCTAACCCTGCCTCCAGCAGCAGCTCCTGATTGGCTGCAGGGATGCTGGTGTCTTTTTCTATCCTCAGCTGCAGGACTGCCACAGTCTCAGCGTCCGTGACCGAGTATGTCAAGATCTTAGCAGACATCATGTTCAGGACATGAACCAGCTGAGGGAAAAGAAAAGGACCACAAAAAAAAGAATAAGTAAATGTATTGGGTGCACGATCCCTTCAAAGTCCATCAAAACTGAAACACTAGTGCAGCACTTTGGGCCTTAGAAAGTTCGAGATTTTGCCTTCAATTACAGCTTGACCACAGATTCAAAGATGTAACTTCTCTATAAGGTTTGTCAACATCAGACCAGTGATGTCTGAGGAACAAAAGAACACAAAGACAGCAATGTCCACATGGGGGAAAATGGGAAAAAGTGAAAGAATAAATAAATGAATGAATTACTCAGTGAACCTTGAGCTGCAGTATGATCTCCAGCTGGGAGAAACAGTCGCTGGGCGTGGCCTCGCGGTCTTTGCCTCTCTCCTGAGGAGACCACTTCAACATCAACCGCAGCCACCGCTCCAGTTTCTCTAATAACAGACTGTCAAACACCAGTTAAGACTGAGATAACGAAGCATGTTTATGTGAATGTGTGTGTCTGTCACAGAGAAAATCACCTGTTGAGGTTGTTGGGCTGCGGCAGATGTTTAGAGAAGCGGACTTCCCCTGAGAGGTCCTCATAGACGGCAATATCATCGTCTTGCTTCAGCCTCAGTCTATTGTGCCTGACAAGGATACAGATGGATTAAATGACAGAAGAGCCTTAAAATGTAGTTTTGGAGTTGCACATATTTATCTTTTGTGAGTGTACAAATGTTTTCCTTTCCCATTTTACCTTCAATTGGGTCATAGTAAACTCCGACTTACGAACTGAACCTGAGTATTTTTCCTTGGTGTAACCCAGACACCTCTAGAGTTTCATATGTGTCCTTCATCATATTAGCGAGGCACAAGGGGCACAGATGTTGGCACAACCCACATATCCTGCAATTCTCTGCTTTGACAACTCAATTATTTATATATTCCTTGTGCGTTACAATCCAGTCACGTAGCAATAACATTGACTTGGAATTAAGCTTATCATTGTTTAACATTCCAAACCGCCATTGTTCAACTTATTTTGCAAAAGCTAGTCTTTTGCTACAGAGGTGCAAAAACATTTTAAAAAAGGAAAATGGTGGAAAATTTGCATCAACCTAGTTTTGGAAAACATGACTTCACTTCCTTTGGCCTGACTTTTGCAACATTTGAACAAATCATCAACTTAGTTCACATTTTGGAATTTTTTAAAAGTGGTACTACCAAGGAACAGGCTGCCATGTTGGTAAGAAAGGGCGAAATCCTGTGATACACTCAAACACCAAAGTCCCGAAGCTCCAGTAGTCCACAGTGAACGTGTACTTCTGTCTCTCAATGAGCTCTGGAGCCTGGAAGACGTAAGGAAAAGAAGTTCAGCTGTTACTGTTTAAAGTGAGATGAGGAGATTGTGTGGAAAATGTGTCCAACTTTGTTTTCATCACTTACTAAGTACTGAAGTGTTCCCACAAATGACATGCAAAGGCTGCTCTGGTCCAGCTCTTTAGCATAACCAAGATCTATAATCTTGTGGATCAACTAGGAGAAGAAGAAAGAAAAAAAAGTGTTATTAATAAAACATTATCCTATAATTACAAATGGACAACTTAAAAAGGGATAATTTGACATTTTGGGAAATATGCTTATTTGCTTGATGGACAGTTACATGAGAAGATCGATGCTACTCTCGCATCTGGCTGCCTGGCAACTGCTTAGAGTCAAGAAATACTCCGGCACAAAACCCCCATAAAACAGCTAATAGTTTTATACTTTTTGTAGGGATTAAACAAACAAGACACAATGCGTTAATTAGTGAGGTTTAGCGGTGTTGGTTGGCATATTTTGTTACTGTCCAACAGAGCCAGGTTAGCTGTTTCCCCCTGTATCTCACCAAACTGTCAAACGATTCTTTTAAATCCAGAATATGTGAACACAGATCAACTTTTAAAGCTTTGTTGTGAATTTTTTAACGCATTTTTTAATTTTAATAACCTCCCAAACCTAAAAATGTGTCTGTATGTTGAATTGACTTTTTCTCTAGTATGCCAGACAAAAACTAGCGTTCATGCAAAACTATAAACTTAGTGCAGATAAAGTCTGTTTGGTTCCATTTCTATAAACACAACAGTGTGGATAAACATGAATATATAACCTTTTTAATATGTCTGGCCTCATTTATATAACATTCTTCATTTTCCTGTCCTACTGGCTAGAGGATGATTATATTACATAAAGAACAAAATAAAGGGAGGCATAGAGAGGAAGGTAAGAGCAAGTCAATCCGGATAAGTTAAAGGATTGAGTTTTCCACATTAAATATTCAGTGCAGCAAAGCTGTGTTCGACTCGTGAGGGTAGACGTGGATGTGAGAGAGACGAGTCTCCTGCACTTATTCCACATAACCCACACAAAAACAGCCTGCATATGAACTCTTTGTTGTGGTTTGCATGTATTTGTCATAACAACATGGTTCACAGGGTCTTTAACTCACTCTCTTCTCTCCCTGCTGCAGCACAATGTTTTCTGGTTTCAAATCCCTGTGGATGATCCTCTTCTTATGGAGGTAGGTTAGAGCCGAAGCTGAAGGGAGAAAGAAGACGAAATTAAAGAAGAAGGAATAAGAGTTAGAGTTGCAAGCATTGCAAATTATTTGCTAAAGATTCATGGTTCACTCTGACAACTTTCTTTTACATATGCAGCCGTACTCCCCCAACACCTGCAGCACCTGTAAACTGACTTTAACACCAGGCTGGAAAGCAGATTTCACTGCCCTCCCTGGTTGAAAGTTTCAGGTGACACCCAGGGTCACTGATGGATGTGAACAGTAGTGTCCTTTTGCTGCACAGCAACCAACAGTGACGCCACAGTGTACTGTGACACACCCTGGGGTACACTTCTACTTCACTGCAGCAAGGTATGGAGACAACCACTAGAGGTCAGCAAAAACATTTGTGCTCTTCAAAAAGTAAATTAAACCCCCCCTGACTTTGTTTTTGCTGACTTCCAGGGGTTTATCTCCTCAAGTTGCTGCAGTGAAGGTGTACACCAGGTCTCTGTGGCACTACTGTTGGGCGTGGTTACAGGTGCATCAATGCAGGTTTCAACCAGAGAGGACAGTAAAACAATGCTTTTCAGCCTGGTGTAACGTCACTCTTTAATAAGACTTATAAGAGGATGAGACTCGTGTTTACACTATATAACCTTACATATGTAAGTCCAATTGGTTTTGTCTTTAATTTACAACTGAAACTATAACGTCACAGTGTGTGTGCTGCAAAGAGTGTTCAGCGGAACGAAACTCATAACCGTTGGGCACCTGATAAGTTGAAGTGTGTTTGGGTGTGGATGTGCATGCCTATGTCTTTACTCTTGCTTACTGAGAAATGTAAAAGGGATCACTCGTTATCAGGAAATGTACACCGGTGGTTTACAGGAAATGTAATTCGAGTGTGAGTGTGTATGTTTGTGTGTCTTACTCTACTCCGCTCTAGCTAGTTGTGATCCATGCCATGTGTCCTCTCTCTTACACCTGTTTATACAGCTTGTAATATACAATACCTTGTTGAGCATTCACACATCATGTTTGGGATAGAGCATGAGTCTCCAATTGTTGACGTAAGCCTCTGTCTGAATGTCAGCTGTTGCCATGGTGACTAAGAGGTTGGTGATTTAGGGTCACTGATGACATCTGATACTGGTCACCATGACTATTTCCTCTATACTGCAGGAAACTAATCACGGTGCCAGCTCACTCAGTAACACCATCAACCTTTCACCCTCACATGTACATGGTTTAAAAAGTTATAATAGTCACACTGAAGCCAGGGGAAATCGAGCAGGATACTCACAGATGTCACGTAAGAGAATCAAAACGGAGCCCTCCCTAATTCCACAGCAGTTATCCAAGATGTTCAGATACTGCAGAGAGCACAAACACAGACACATGATACTTGAATAACATGAACCATGGGGAGAGTCACAGTCTTACTTTCGGCCCATTAAAACATTGTGTTTTTAAAGGGATCAGACGTTGGCTTGTCTCTGTTATATGAATAGAACTTTTTTAAACAAGACTGCTGACGTTATTTTTCAGATCATTTCTGGTAGCGATGTTAAACTAAAGACGTTTAGCAAATTATGAAATCAACACTTTTGTCGTAAAGCCTTTGATTGGTTTTACTTTAAACAATATATTTCAAGCGTCCTACTGCTGGAAACTTGTGGCAGGCCTGACAAAAAGAGGATGGTGCCGTTTTCCGCTCTCTGTCCCCGCTAACCACTCCATCTGCCCCCTACTAGACCATCTGGGACGCTTTGAAATTTTTATGACACTGCGGTTTGTGATAGTATACTAAGGCATTTTCCTCCTTTTCTGGCTGCCTGGTGCCAACATTGTCTATCGCCTCAGGCTGCACACTCAGTTGGTTTTGAATGAAATACTGCTCCAGATATCTCCAAACAATTGCCCGGTTGTGGGTCCAAACAGACAGTCACATTCATGTGTGAGTATCTCAAACTCAGTGATTCATGAAAACTGCTTCAAAGAGGATGACCACACATGATTAATTGCTCCTTGTTAATTTTTTTGTGATTCAACAGTTCGAGGTCTATGGGCTCTAATCCAGGGTCCTAAATCACATACGTGCACATGCTCTCACAAACATACCACAGACTCTTACCTTTCTCAGATCCCCTCCCTGGCAGTACTCCATTGCCAACAGCGGCAGGTCATTGGTGGCCACCAGTTTCTGCATACCCTCGGGAACCTCTCTGGCTGCAATAACGTTAACATGATCCAACCTATGTGAGCAACGACGAGCAGACATCAGTCAGTGGGGCTGCACAACATATTGTGTCATATTGTTTATAACTGAGATATGAATTTCCACAAAAGTCCCACTTCCAAGGACTGCCATAGTAGAAGCTTAATGCGCCAGTCACACTGCGGTTTGTCAGAGTTATAATAGAATATTAGAGGTCTCCTTTAAACAGGTGCTGAAATTGATGTGACGACAAAAGATAAGGTTATCACTGAAAGATGTACAAATCTGGATCTGGGCCAGCACTGTAAAAAGGGATTTGATTGATAAGTCATAGTAACTTATTTCAACTGCATTTTATGAGTTTTCAGTATTCTAACTCAGGTTTATACACATTTCAATGTATCAAATGAACTTAACAGTGTGAGATCAATTTAATTCAATTTTCTTTATATAGCGCCACATCATAAAGTTATGTCAGGGCACTCTATGGAGGTGTGCCTAGGCAACAATGGGAAGGTAAAACTCCCTTTCTACAGGAAGCAACCTTGAGCAGAACCAGGCTCTAGGTGGAAGCAGGAGGAAGGAGAACATACAGTAGTACAGTACAGATCTACATAGCGATGTAAAGTAATAGGTTGAAGGAGAGAGAGCAGGAGGAAGGAGATCGTAATGATGCCAACATTAATTAAAATGTTAATAGCAGTTAACCATGGCTATGTCTAACGGTCTTAAAGAAAGACTAATAGAAATAGTTCTGGAAATTTGGTCTTGGAACATGTCTTCATCTATCTACAAGGTACAGGACTTATATTGCAAATGTCAATAAGCTGTGTGAAGTTCACCTCGTTTGATTTTTCCTTGTATCTCTTTCCAACATTGTGTTCAACAGGTTAATTTAAAATGGCATACTTTCACACACGCAAACCTTTTCATCAGTTAATAAATCATCTATAAAACTCATTCTCTTCACGCTACTCCCTCGACTCTTTGACCTGCTCTATCACTTTCTCTGTTGCTCGTTCTTCGATTGAAACAATGTGTTCATGCTTGTCACAGGGTCAGGCAGTCTTTAAAAAAGCAAAGAAGACACACAAAGATAACAGACTCAAACTGATACCAGGTTCACACGAAAGATGGTTTACTCTATTACAACATGTGATCAGTGTGTGATCGGTAACAGCTGTAAATACAGGAGATAGATAGTTATCACTATAATAATAAGCTAATAACTTGTTACGTTTTTATCACTCATTAACATTATTTCTTGCATTGAACATATAGTGTTTGGTCAAATTAGTGAACACTCAAACAATCCTAAACATGATTAAAAGTAGTATACTCCTATAGTGTTACTATAAGACTCTTTCTGCTGCAGTGGAGACAAGTGCTACATACATGATCTGATCTCATCTTTGTTCTGCCTTTCTCAAGCTTATTTGAAAACCCATTCTGGGGGGCGTGGACACAAAAAGAGTCAAAGAGAGTGGGAGAAAAAAATGAACCTGCATGAGATAAACAAATATTTTTTTCTTGGTTTTGACGAAAACATTCAGCTGATGAAAAAGTAATGCAATACAGGCTCTATAAACACATCATAACTTAAAAACATTGTGAAAGTGATGTGTTTTTCAGCGTATGTGTGTGTACGTTAAGTAGCTGTAATAATATAATAGTAGGTTGCCATGTGTCCCCTGCCCTGTGGTTTTTCCACGAGTTGAGCGTGGGTGCACGAGAGGGTTGTGGTTGTGACCATGTCTGTCTGAAAACAACACACTTGTTAAACTGGGACTAGGAAAGAAATGGTTTTATGCTCATGTTTGTACCCACAAATGACACACACACACACACACACACACACACACACATACACACACACACACCTCAATCAAACTGCCATCCAACACCAGTGACCCGACACCCAAATTGAAACTGTTAACAGACAACACAGACGTGTGTATTAATGAAACACACACCAAAGCAGAGCGAAATGAGGAGGCAGCACATTATCCTGTCAGAAATAACCAACAGACCAAAATAAGCCAAATTTCCATGCTGTTCTAATTATTTAATGTCTTGTGTGATTTTTACTATTTCATGACAAAAAAAAAGTTTTTGTATTTTGTCAAAACTTGTGAAACAGATGGGTGCATAAAAGTCAAAGCTTGGCATGGGGCGTACCATGGTGAGTCACAACATGTCAAACCAAAACTAGTCTCCTGTGCCAAAAGAGCTTTAAGTTAGAGCATAAATGAGTATAAAAGACAGTAAAAAGAAATGGGGAAATCACCCATTTCTTCAGCCGAATTAAAAATCGAATGTGTCACACAATAAGATGCATCGCTGCAGAAAAAGAGACTCCTGAATCTAGAGATGAGCTTAGGCAAGATGCCGTGGTCAAACAAAGAACAAACAGTTAGGAAACCTGATATTTCTGGGCATCAGATCACCAGCCAGAGTAAAACGGACACTGACAAGATAAGGCAAACACATTGTACCTTTTGTACTTTTCACTAAGTCTTAAATAAATATCTGACTCCAAAATGCTATCATGATTTTAGGTCTTGCTGTATTACCTAATCCCGAGGTCATGTCCTGCGTCAAAATCTAGTTCATAGCAGTATTATTTTACACAATGTTGTGCTTATATGGTACAAAGTCCCACATTCATTTCTGTTTACAGCTGGAATGTGTCCTGGTGTGCCATTGTAACCAACCAGACATGTCAAATACAACATACTTCATCTTCACTGTGATCTATCTAGTAAAGGCAAACTGCAAATAAAAGAATACTGGTTGGCATCTGGGGGTCTGGGAAAATAACAGTGAAGCTGCCATGTGTCGATTTTGCCACTGGCAGCGATGTACTTACCTATAGCACTTGTGATTCATCACCAACACTCATGTTATTTGATACGACATCTTGTTGTTTTCGTCCATGATTCTATGCAATTTATGTAAAGCTCTTATTTGGAAGTCGCTTTGGATAAAAGCGTCTGCTAAATGCCTAAATGTAAATGTAAATGTGTCTGAAGTGTGAAACTGACCTCTTCATGATCTGGATCTCCAGACACCATCTGTCTTTGTTCCTCATACTCAGCTCCTGGCAGCACTGCTTTATAGCAATCTGTTCTTCTGTGTCCTGAAAACACACACACACACACACACACACACACACACACACACATTATCCAATGAAACATCACACAAAAGTGAAAAATGTCCATCACAATTTCCTCAAGGTGACACCTTCAAATGGCTTTGTTTTGTCTGACCAACAGTCCAAAATACAAAGAAATGTTTAATAAAATCTGTAAATATTAACATTTGAGAAGCTGGAATCATTGAATGTAAAATTACTTTAAACTGTTATTTAAATAATTAAAAAAGCTGCAAATTAACTTTCTGTTGATTGAGTAATCTATTAATCACGTTATAGATGATACATAAGGTTTTTTTTATTATATACTTCAACATGACTAGTTGGGGTTTAAAAGGTAAAGTATACATGTTTGTGTTGAAGATAAACCAACACAACACATACTGTACATTTAACCACCACAAATGATGAGCAATAGAAATACATCTGGCTACCTGTTTCCCATGGCATCATCAAGGAAAAGGCACCACCCCACTTCCCATGAGTTGATCTATGAACTAATAATAACTAACAGTATTGTCATAAATACAGGAAGACAGGACATTTTCTAGAGAGGAAGTTTAGTCAGTGCCAGACGTGCTCTCAGCAGCCCTTAACTGTGATCAAACTGTTCAATAATACATCATTTACTCTTGAACATTACTTACTTTATTTTAAATAACAGTGGAATTTAATTATACAACAATTTTGATGATTTCTTGAATAAACTGAATTTCACACTATACAAGTGTGACTTATTCCAAATTATACATTATTTATACGGCACCTTAAAAGATGATTAAAAACTGTAAACGCAATAAAAAGGACAATATAAAGACAACATCATAGAAAAGTAAGTCTATAAAATAGGTTTAAAGAAGTGATTTACAAGAAGCTACTGATTCTCCTCAGGCAGGTCGTTCCGAAGCCGAGGGGCCCTGATGGCAAAAACACCTTTAGATTCAAGCCACGACTCTGGAACGACCCAGAAGGGCCACACCTGAGGATCTAAGGCTGCGAACTGGCTCATATGGGATGAGCATTTCTGCGATATCTCTTGGGTCCAGGCATGCCTAAAAAGTGATCAGTAAAATCTTCAAATCAATTCAAACTCTAACGAGGAGAGAATGTAGAGAAGCCAGGATTGGGGTGATGTGATGACGTCTGTCAGAAGCCGAGCTGCTGCGTTCGGACCTAGTTGTGAACATAACGTAAACAAACTATAATGTGTGTCTAATACCTCAAAAACTGATTTTAGAATTACACATTTTCATTCAGCAGAAAGATTATAATGGTCAGAAATGAAACCACCAAGAGAGCAGTCAACATACTGCTTTTTAATCTATTTAAAACTACATGACAAAATATTTCTATGTGATCATATTTTCAAGTGCGTTACTACAGTTTCTGACTCTCCTTCACTTGTATCTCTACATTCAGATGCGGATGCTGCTGCCGGGCTCAACGCCACCTCTAAGTTTGCCTTCAAACTAAGTGAGTAATACGACCGAAGTACAGATTTAAAGAGAGGAAAAGGAAGGTCTTCTAAGCGGGTGTGATCATATTCCCATAGTGTTGTCCTGCTAATGATGAACTCTACAACACTCTCATCCTGTGACTAGGAGTGACATCACTACAAAAGACACAATTTCTATTGGACTGAGTGCAAAAAAAAACACAGTGCGACTTTCTTTTGCATCAATTCCAGATTTCTTAAAGCATAGATTTTCATACTGTGAGGTGAGAGAGAGATTTGAAAGCCAATGTAATAGTCTGCTATTTAAACATCCTTAAAGTGTGTGGGTTGCGTACCTTATTTTGCCATCTTGTGACATTCCCAAAGCCTCCGGTGCCCAGCCGCTCCTTCAGCTCCCAGGCCCCACAGCTCTGCTGCTGCTGCAGGGGGACTCGGTTCATGGCCTCCTCAGCTGATCCTGCACCCAGTGTAACAAATAACAAGAATAAACTACAGTCATCCTAGTTGCCCTGTGAAGCTCACACCAGAAAGAAAAAGTATTGGATTAACAGAAAATAGACAACTTTGCTACTACAAGTTTTTATCTAAATAAAAAGAGTTCATTGTCTGAACAGAAGATATTTCAGGACATCTGGTCAGGCTCAGCTCGACACTGTCACAACTCTACACAGATTTCATCAGTCTAGGCAGTACTTTTTCAGTCTTAATACCAAGGCTGTCAGCTAAAGGTAACATATCAAAACCTTAAATAAAAATGTGTATGATGGTGTGCTACTGTGGGTTTTAGCATGTTTTATAATGTTATTTTCAGAAAAATGCCAAATATTCTTTGTTTCAAATTTCTCAAATGTGCTTTTATCTCTGTTTTATATAATTATAAATGGACTATATTTGAGTTTTAGGCTGCTGAGTGGACGAAACAAGAAGTTTCAAGGGACCTCTGGGAAATTGCATTTTTCATGACATTTTACAGACTAAAAGATGAATTGACTGCTAAACAAATAATCAACAGATTCATTGGTTAGGAAAACTATATTTATAGCTGCAGCCCTAATTTGGTCATTAGTGAGGGGTTTGAAGAGCGGAACGAGTGTAATTTTTGATGGGGACATCAGTCAGAATGATCCATCCTCTAGAGAATAATCTCTGATTCATCCTTTGCTCACTGCAGATAGATCTGTACTGTTGCCCACGCGTAACAAGAAAAAGGGGCTTTGTTTCCGGAAGACATTTTGACATGTGACAGAATGAAAAGCACCGGTGTAAATAATAAAATGTAATGGTGGCTGAATTCCACTTAGCTGCTTCAGTTTCAGGATCCCGGTGTTGTGCAAGCTGGCTCCCTGCCACACTGTCATGGCTTATTTTTGAGACTTCCTACTATAACAAGTCAAGAGGTCATTTGGAAACAGAGTTGCCATTAAATAACCTGTCCAATATCAAATAGCTGATTAAGCTCTATTGGCTGTTCAAAACCATCCAAACTTTCCTCTGTCTGTGTATAAACAATGGCTTAATGTGGCTTTTTACACCAGTTGCGAGTACACTGATCAAACATCAGGTGTAGTTTTACAAAGCGCTCCCTAAATATCAGTTCTATTTACAGTAAATACCCCACAGGCCTGTTCAATACTGTAGTGACAATACATGCATCATTCAGGCTCCTTGTTTTTGTCTTTATGCTCTAGTGTGAATATCGTTCTTTCTCACCTCTCTGCTCATAACAAAATGATGCATTCAAACACAAGAAAATTACTTTCGTGACCTTGTGTTTTCTAAAGTTATTTACAATGTCTTGCAACGTACTCGCTTTCGGGTTTCATTTTCTTGCAGACAAGCGCTCCATCAACAGCATTGTTTCAACTAAGTCCTACCGTAGATCTCGTAGACAGCGTTCGCAAAGTTCCACACCTGATAATCCTTCGACGCTGTGTGTATCCGGTCTTTAAACCGAGTTTAAACACTATAGTAGTACATTTAGCGACACAACAAATCTCAAAAACTTTCTACTTCCTGATACTCACATTTCCTGTAAACCTGATGGGACCCGCCCACAAGGAGACAGAGACCTCGGCGCAGATCTCCAGCTGGTGGTTTCATCCAGATGTTTTAAAACCAAATCATTCACACACATTTGGACCATGAATGAGGAATCCTTGTCAGTATGATGTTATGTTAAGAATTCAACTCTTTTGTTTATTTTGTGCTTAATGAGAGGCATTTCTTTTCATTTCAAGATGAATTTGAAAAAATAACATGGCAACTTAAAATGCTGGATTCTGATTGGCTGGGAGGGCTGTCCATTATTTTCTAGTAACAGCACATTATAACTGAACACCTATTATGAAAGTTTTAGATTGCAGTCCCTAATGAATGTGCCAGTAATAAACTAAATATATACTGACTATAGCAGTGAAAGCAGACACAATTGTTTATTAACTACGACAAAAAGAGGTGTTAGATTTTAAACACTTGCTATAAATGTTTAGAAACGGTGCCCAAACTGTGGTTCAGGGCCCTAATCATTATAAGAACCATTATAATAACCATTATAATGATTAGATAAAATATTCTAGTCAATAAAATGGGGAAAATAACTCATTATAATTCTAAAATTAGGTTTTAATCAGTTTTCTTTAATCTCCCCACCTGCAGAGAAGAAACTTACGAGGCCATTGAGGTAAATTGAAGTATGACACTTAAAGTGGTTCATAAAGTCAGTTCATAAAGAAATTTAAAAGCTTACAAAAACACAATGTATGTATTTACTTATGTTATTATTGAGACTATGGCCGCCACAATTTTGGGAATGGACATAATACACGTATAGGCTCAGTTTTACAACTTCTTGCTAAAGGTTAGATTAACTTCACAAACCATTCAGGACAGCTATCTGCTCCCACGACCTGACAACTCATCTTACTGTAAGTATTACTTCACGTCTCCCACTTGAAATACAGCGCTCCTCTTTAGTTGTAGAAAGTTTGTTTTTCTAGATTCCTTTGCTCCTTTTCTCACAATCATACCAAAAGTATAATATATTACACACACGGATGTTTATATGTTGATACTGTGTCACTACGTTTGCCAAGTCAATGTTGAGCCAACTGATGTTGTATTTGGAAACGATGCACTTCAGATTTTCCAGAGTATAACAGTGAGGTTTTTCATTTCATCACCTGCTGTTCTCTGACCAACAAACTTCATCTATTTGCTAACATATCTGACGTTTCTCTGACGTGATCTGTGGGTGTGTACAGCCACTTTATCTGATTGGAAATGTTTGTAAGAAGAAAAACAAAAGAGTTTTTTCCTGTTTATAGCCTAGGCTACTTGCAAAACATGGTGCTGCTTCCTAATCTTTTCTGGTGAGGATAGTACAGAGAGGGCTTTATGGAAGTCAAGAATAAAGTGGACTCATAATGAAAGACCTTTGTTGTCTTATTTATGTAAACCTAGTCTGTGGAAATGGCTTCAATTACATATCATTACAAATGATACGTTTGAATGAAGGTTTGATTCTGCCAGCAGCAGTTAGTTTCAGTTAAGCATACATATAGCAACCGTTACTAGCGCAGTTCAGTGGCAAGTTAACTGACATTGTTAATGTGATATTGATACACATAGATGGATCTTTTATATAATGAAGGAAACAAAAATAAATTAACATATTATATCTTGTTTGTTTCATCCGTAAAAATAAAACGATTTGTAAAATTGACAGTTTACTAGCGCTACAGTGCAGTTTATGTACCGATGAAAGAAACCAGATATAGGCTAATGTGTAAACTGGGGATCTGAGGTGCATGTAAAAAGTTTTAGGATTTTGTTGTCTTAATTTGGACAGAGGCAAACTAGCTCTTTCCCTCTGTTTCCAATCTCTATGTTAAATTTAGCTACGCTAATTGGCTGCTTAAGCTAATCGGCTGCTGGAGGTGGACTAGCTGTATATTTACCTGCCAGACATGAGAGTGGTATCAGTGTTTACTAGATTAATAATTGTGTTGTACTTCATAGGGACTAACCATTGATCTTCCCTGTTTATACTTCCAGAGGGACAATGTAACTAATCTGACAGCTGTATTGTTGTTAATCCGGCTTTCTTGTTAATGTACTTATTCATTTTTACAACATCTTAGTGTAACTCTTGTTAATGGTACCTCATTGTTTTCTGACTTGTCCACTTCCGTTTGACAGATGCTTCCGGTAAAAAAAAAAGTGCTCATACTTTTTGTATTTTTTCTTTACTGTGATATTTATACTACTGGTGTATTTGGTTTGATGTAAAAAAGATACAATATGTATATACTGTATATCCTCTGTATGCAAGGTTATGTTGTCGCTTCAGATGGCAAACTCTGAGTCGTGTCTCTGCTCAAACTTTACCAAGACAGATTCTTGTACATTCCTTATATGTGGCACTTGATACTTTGTTTATGGATTTGGAGAGAATCATGATAACATTCACCCACACATTGAGACAAAAAAACACAACCAAAATGTTTTAGAAAAAGATTTACAGTGGTCTGCCTAGTTATGTAATTCTTCCACATAATTCAAAAATGCTTTTCATTGCCTTTTTTTGCAGAATGATGGGCAGTAAAATTATGGATAATTGACATACTTTTTAAATCACTCAACACAGGGTTGGAGGCTCGCAGTGAATTATAGTAAATTGTGTTTAATGAGTTTGATATTCTGTGGTAAAGAAATACAGATAAACTCAAGGAGATAAGACTCCTGGCTGTGCTGGGGGAACCTGATTTGATGAATAACTTCTTCCATCTTTAATAGATTACATTTTTTACATTTTTTAACAAGTAGCCTAATCTTCACTGCCCAATGTATGTGTGTGTGTGTGTGTGTGTGTGTGTGTGTGTGTGTGTGTGTTTATGTGGGTTTTTCCTCATCAAGAAATGGGAGTGCGCTCTAATCCAACACAGATGGAAACAAAGAGGACAGACGCCAAACTAACTATCCCCCGCCCGTTACATCCTCAAGTACCATGTTCTCAGCTATTTAATGTGGAGTTAACAGACAGTAAAAACAATGAACATGAATTATCCAATTCTAATAAAATCACTGTTGGTACTAAGAAAAGATTCTTGGGCTATTCTTGAAACTAAGTGGCTGATTTCCTGAGGAAGGGATGGGTTGAATTAAGAGGATAGTTGCTGTAACAAGTGGCTCCTGGTGCCAGCTGGTTAACCGCACAGAAACAATGTCACCCACAGCCAGAGGCCTAGTGCATTATACTGTATAAGGTACCTTTATTTTTATTTTTTGTTCTTTTTGTTGTATATAGATGATCACAAAGTAGAATTCTATTTTTATGAAATTACTTCCTTTATCAAAAATATATAATAATATAATAATCTGTTTTTGTAGACTACTTTTTTCACTTGGATATTTACCTCTGTGGGATCAGTAAAGTTTATCCTATCTTATCTTATCATAACAATATGCATCAACGTTTTGCTTCACATAAATGTTTGCTGTCCCAAAGAATGAAAATGAAGAAAAACACATAGTTTAGTATCTATAATAATATATAGGCCTAATAAATACATTAAAATATAATGGTAAGTGCTAATTGGTGGGTTGTTTGTCCTCTTGTGTGAACAAAATATATTGAAAAAGGTCAAAGTAACATTGTATAGCCTAAGCACTGACTGTTGACTTTTAAAATCCTTAAACTTATATTTGGCTATAGACACTGATATAATAAACTTTATTTATATAGCACATTTCAAAACAGGTATAAAGTGCTTCGCATAAAGAAAAATGACATAAAAGAACAAAGTGGAACATAAAATACATGAAGGGCAACATTTAAAACAATAAAATAATCAGTAAATGAATAAAAAGAACTATAATATATAATTCTACGGTTTTATGTGTCTTTGAACATCAGTGGATTCCTGGTAAAATGACCTCAGAATAGATTCTAGTCAAGTGTGTGATTTGACCTGTTGCCCTCCTGCAGCACCGTGCCGACGCGGTCCCGTCCGTGTCGGCACCGCCCAGCAGGCTGCATCGTCATCCGCCGGGCCGCTGAGGTCACAGAAGCCCGCCCCCTTCACACACCGGCAGCACCGGAGCGCTTCGATAAAAACTGGGAACAGAGGGTTCAACAAGCTCAGTCCGAGCGACGCATCCCAGAGACACCCACACTGCTCCTGAGACGCCCAGAAGTGAGCGGTTCAGAAGAGTTTTAACTAGGTAAGACAGTTTCCATGCGTGTTTTATTCAAAAGCTCTCGCGAAACATATAAATTAAAACAGCATCAGGCTGTTTTCTATTGAAGTAAGTGTTTCAATCTGAATCGTTTGTTATTTGATTAAATAGATTAAACCTGTTACTTTTGATTGTCCCATTGATTGCATTTGATGAGAAGTAATTCAAATAGTTTAACCAGTGCTCATTAAGTTCATTAGACCAATTAATTTGGCTCTGCAATATTCAATATTATTGTATAACACAATTACAATACATTTTTATATAATGAATGTATTCATTCAATTCATTCATTCACAAAATTGTATATAAAGGAGGAGAAACTGTTTGGATTACCTTGCGCTTGCTTATTCGTTTGGCAGCCAGCCACTTTCTCACTCTCACTCACTTTTTATTGACCTCTCTCCATCCAGATCCACCTGTTTTATCTGTTGAGCATACAACTGTACCAATTCCCTCACACTATCAAACATAAACACATTTTCTCAGGAAATTCAGTCAGTAATTTGTGAAATTTCTCTACAAATGTTACAAGAATGTGATGATATCGTGCTCTGATGCTGGACTCGGTGTGCCCGTTATCGAGGAACATCCCTGCTATGATACTGTGTTTTCTCTCAGTATGACTCTGTGTGTATCTATGTACCACTCTGAGCCAAAAGCTTATCAGGCTAATGAGCTGGGAATTCTCCATCCCCATTATCCGTCAGCGCTGAAACTCTGCATCGCACTGATACACTGTATGTTGCATTTTGAGAGAAAGTAGAGTTTGTGACTCATGGGATCAGCGGGTTGGGTCTTAAAGCTGTAAGTTTAGAGTAGGTCAGACAGAGGATAGTGCTGGATCAGCCTGTGGGAACGTTGGACAGAAGGTGACGCTGAAGCTCTTGAGAATGAATACTGAGCTGCAGCTTTCACTTGAATCAGGACAAAACCCTTCTTTCACAACTATTCTCCTCCTGTCTGACTACATGTTTGAATTGTAACCTGTATGCCTTCATCTGGCTCTGTGCAGTCCTGGAAGCTGTGGTGACTCAGGACTACTCAGTGTCTTTCTGCTGACCTCTGGGATTTGATTTCATCTCCCTCCTCTTACTTCTCCCATTTCTCTCTTTTCTCTGCTCTCTCCATTCTTTTATCTCCTTCCACGTAGCTGTCTCATGCTCAATTATATGTTCAGGTTTACACTCATTTCTGATGTCAACACCTTCTTACCTGTCTTATCTGGCTTTATGAGCCTGTGTTTCTTTCTGATATGGAGTTCAAGGCTTCGTGTTGCGCTCAGGGGGAAAGTGTAAGGAAACAATGCAGCCCTCTGTTCTTGGAGAAGGATCACAGCTGGTTTATTCAAGCTTGACTAAATACATCTGAGTGAAGAATGCATTGTGCCCACCAAGTAGCTAACCGGCATGATATCGCATGCATTAACCCAAACACATCATCAACAAACATACTACACATATGCAAATGTCTTAACTGAAGGAACAACACCTGAACTAAATCTATTAAAGGTTGAAGGCAGGTTTAGGGAACCCAGCAGGTCAAACCAGTTCAAAAGCATGTTGTAAGGTTTGCTACTGTTGTATGTTGATTCTGCCAACTTACAGTGATAAGAGAATGGGAATAGTTTTTACAATCCAATCCCACATATGTTGAGCTATCTACGAAATATTGTTAAGAAACTAACGTTAGTGCCAAACGCCTATAAAAGTCATACAATGCTCACTGCAAATGTGTTTCCTCTGCCAGTTTCTCCCCTGTATGCCAGTGTGGGCAGTCCACCCACTCTAAGTTCTTTATTAAGTAATGCATAAACGTTAATTTGCATAGAACAGAGAGAGAAAAAGTATCTTCAGAGATGCCGTAAAGCGCTCGGTGAACCACAACTTGAACTTCACAAGAAACTGAGACAAGAATGTCTCACATCCAACCTTTACAACCTCAGCACACCATCATCATTACACACATCCTTGCTAACATTCATCCTTAAGACCAGATCCTTTAAATAAAAAATATAAACTCTCTTTCTCTTTATGTGTATGTGTGTGTGGGTTTTATCACACACATGCTCTCCTAAAGTGGGTCAACTTAAACCTGTTGTTATGAAGCTGCTGCTGACTCACAGTCTGGCTGCTGCAGCTCCAAAGATGTTTTAATTTCTTCCATTCATAGACCTACGAGGGGAACCACACTCTCCTCAGGCTGCATGCTTGGTTGTACATGTTTTAGCTATTAATTGATTGGGTCTAACAGTCAGATGCCTTAACCCCATCAGTGCCAGTGGGACGCTGGTGTCCTGCTCACTTTTGATAAGAGGCTTGCTCAGGAACGGACTGCTGTATGTTACCGTCAGTCAACATATCAATAGCTCTGGTCCTTACCAATAAAATGAGTGACCCTTGACCCCTATGCAGTCAGAAAGTTAATTGACATGGTTTGGACTTGGTATTTTTGTCTGTTTGATTTAATGGTCATGAAGTTGTTGTAAGCCCATAGTAGCTGCCAGTTACACCAAAAACCTCACAGATATCTTTGATTAGTTTAATTACTGTTCTCTAATACCTTTTTAGAATTTTAATAAAATGCATTTTGTGACAAAAATCCTCTAGGTGACAACAATAGCCCCAGTTATCCTGAAAAAGAAAACGTATAACACATGTTTAGAGTCATACAAACCCAAAACAAGTTTTGATCACCTCTAAGAAACTGTAGCTCCACTGTATACTACATAAAACTAAAAGAGCAGCCACAGTTTAACTTTGTATCCTGTAAATGAGAAATGTTTATTTTGTGTCTTTGTATGTCTGTTCGTATGCATTAAATGTTGTAAGACAGACCACAGAAACAGATAAATCTCAGTCCAGTTGCATTGTGGGATTGTCAAAGGAGCAGCCTCTGATGGCGCCCCAAACAGGGCCTCTGCATGGCAGATGCCACAGACTTTAAAAAGGGTGGGATACACATATGTTCATATCTGATGTGTGCATGTGGGCGGGTGTTTTTTGTGTGTGCGTGTGTTGATATGTACGCACGTTTCCGAAATGCATGGGGCCCGTGCTGGCAGTACTTTAGCAGGAAACACATGTTTTTAGCTGACAGGGCTGGAGAGAGAGGCGACTGAACAGCTGCACAAAGGAAACAAAAAGGAACCTAGTGCGTTGTCGCCCTGCCAGGGAGGCGCAGTTGCGGGGTAAAAGTGCAGGTCAACGGGGTTTTTATTTGTGTGAGGCAAGGATAGCTTTCAAGGGACCTGTCCTCTTAATGGTGAGTGTGTGAATGGACGTGTGTCTCTGAGGGGGAGTCTTTGTTCCACTGAACAATGAACAGAATGAACAATCAATCTTTGTTTCTTTTAATTAGTTCTACATTCCTGAGCAATCGTGTGCGCGTGTGTGTGTGTGTGTGTGGTTGCCAGCGTAGCTGTTTTAGCTCACTGATATATCAAAACACAGCAGTGTTTTCTATCTTCTATGTGTTTCTAGCTCAGTCAACCACAGAGGATGAGTCAGTTCAGAATATAAAATGTAAAGGCATGCAGGCACATGATCATGCTGTGTGTCTGGGTGATTGCATGCATGTGTCTGTAGAAGAAGTTTTTTACGATTATTTTTAAAGGATCTTGGAAATTCTTTATTTTGTGGTCATTTTTACTTTTCAGCCCTCATGGTGTGCAACTTTCTTTTTCTTCTCTTTCTCATTTTCCTCACTACCCCCCCTTCTCCTTTTGTGACTCATGTTTACTCACACTGAGAAGCAACCTCCTTTCTGCAAATGACTCCTTTAAAACAGAGAAGAGGAACAAGTCTGATATCAGACTTTCTTTCAAGCAGAATAAAAGAGGAATATGAGGTTAGTTAACTTTTTCTTGCTACAGATTTCCCCTTCTGTTCCCTCCTCCTTCCTTTTAAAGTCCTGACTCACTTTTATCCTCCTGCAGCTGCTGCTTTGCTCTGTTAGAGAGGGAATGCTGTCAGTATGGTGCAGAGACTATCTGCTGTGTGTGCTGCCTTTCATCGCTCGAGGCTAGTCCAGACTGTGTTGTTTGAAATGGTGGTCAACAGCGTCTCATCTTTTGCATAAAGCGAAGATAATCTGCTTCCTGTTCATTCCCAGTGGGGAAGTTATAGATGAGTTACGATTAAAGGGAAATTAATTCACGCAAAGATATATAGAGCATTCATTTGCTGAACTCATTCTCTTATCAGACTGTCGTGCACAGGCTATTAAAACTTCCTGTCTGAGTCAACATGTCAACACACACAAGTTAAAAAATCTATAAGCTCCCCACCTTGCACACCCTGTCCTCTCAGTAGCAGGCGAAGGGATGGAGGAAGGAAGCTGAACAGAGAAACAGCACAGACGGGTGAAGGTGACCAGTGTTGTCGTTTTCCTGCAATTGTTGACTGAGTATAATTGACAGATTCATGACAAAAGATTAACAATGAAATCCATTCACTCACCCAGATTACTGAGCCGAACCTTTTCAGTTCAGGGTTTTACACTGTTGTCAATGTTTTCATTTTGGTTGTGTGTGTGTGTGTGTTAGTTAGTTTTGATTGTTTATTATTTGTGTGTTTGGGGAAAATAAAAACACCTTTGGATGCAGGTGCTCAGTCTTCTGATTATTGATAACTTATTTGCCGATTATTGCTCATTTACTACTTTGCCGCATCAGATTCAGACAATCGGGAAAAAAATCTGATTTTGTACATTGTTCTTAAGTACCTCAGTTGAAAGTAGGAAATACTTATTTAGACTCCAAATTTGTATTTCCTGACTGATCTGTGCAAATACAAAGGTAATTATTACACTTAAACTACTTTGAGTCTAATCTGGTCAGTGCTTACATATGTCCATCTAAACTGTATTAGCTTGTAAAATCTTCTGTCAATTGTTACTAATATGTATTTTTTATTCCACTTCCAGTCAGACTACTTGAGTTGCCATGACCAGAACACTGTTAATGCTCCTGCTCCCTCTCTGCTGCTGCCTAGCGGACAATGTAAGTACCACATCCTTGTCATGACGAGATCAACAAGTGGTTTTGCATGTTGCAGCTCATTAACTACAACTGCATACTTAACAAGGGAATTCTTGTGCTTTATCTATTTGAGCAAACATTTAGTCTTTTTAGTATTTTTGTGTTTGTGTTTTTGTTGCATTGCTAATGTTTTGAGCATTGACTTGTTTGGAAACCAGTACCCTGCCTTTAAGTGCTTATCTGAAATGTCAACATCCGGGATTTAAGAGTCAGCTGCTGAACAGCAACATTTTAAATGCAATACACTACTTGATTAATCTTTTAACAGAGTATTTAAGTAAGTCATTATTTATTTTAACTGTTTGATTTGGAAAAGATATAGCTCATAAACTCACTTTTGCCCTGCAGCTAACTCTTAAATCTTGGATATTGGAGCGCTGCTGTACTGTATGTACCAACAAGTGTCTGTGTTTGTCTAAAACTTAAAGGCAGCTTGTCAAGCAAGTTTCTGCAAGTTTATTTTCATTGTATCCTGTCTGGGATGGAAACCAACGCCATGCAACCAGCTCCCATGCACGGATGCTCTGTGTTTAACATGTCTTTTCTATTGCAGGTGGAGCTGCTACGCACTAAGAGAGGGACTCGTTTTTACAGAGGTGAGCCTGGCAGGCAGCCAGCTAGGCGGATGCTTTTGATTATTCATGTCGAGAAGTCTTCACCTTCCTTTGACACCTCCTGTGAGCCCCATCACACTTCTGTTTGTCTAATAATACCACCACCACTTCCACCACCATCATCATATTCACATTCTTTTAACTCACTGTTCATGTGTTTGTGTTCCTGTCTGTTTGTGTACCTTTATGTTTGTAACCACTTTTAATGATTACAATGATTACATTTTCTGTGTATCTTATCTGTATACTTATTGTATTTGTGTTTGTGTGTGTGTGTGCGTGTGCGTGTGTTTTCTCAGCACATTGTGAGGATAGTGAGACGTCAGCAGTGCGTAGTTTTGGGGAAACTTGGCTGCGATGGAGGGGACCGCGTGTGGAGTATTGCCGTTGTGCGTTAAGAGGACGAGAGCATTGTCATATTGTGCCCGTCATCAGTGAGTGTGACATGGATGCATACACACACTCTTGTCTCTTTCTGTTTTGTTTGGAATGAGCAGAATATAATCCTCTTTTTGTTAATGAGTCTGCTCGTCTGCCCCCACTGACCTCTCTGTCTTTCCTCAAAACTTCCCTTTACCTCCAACTTGCTGTTACAACCTCAAATGATTATTTTATGATGGCGTTTGTTGGCTTGCCTCGCTCATGTGTCCAAATCCCTGTTATTTCATTGCATCCAAATGAAGAGCTGTTGGGTTTCTGTGTTTTTCAGTGGGCGTAGTTTAGTCTGAGATTGTTTGAAGTACTCCTGCCAGACAAGCCCTTGTGCGCACTTTCACCCCCATTGACGAATTCTGTGAAGCATGGCTGCCCCTCCCTCAGACAAATTACAACCACATTTTCAGGCTGCAAAACTGCACCGTCTGTGAGCTCATACCATGGGAACCAAGAGGGGCAGCTAGCCTTTAGGAAATGTTGAAATAATAAATGAATAACCGGACCGGTGATGGCATGAAACCAGTTCTGCTCTAGAAAGAAACCCTAGGCGTGACGTGATATTTTAAAAGTGAAGCTATGAAGACGTTTGCTAGTATGTAAGAAGAGAGTAGGGATGAACACAGGCCTTTGCATACTAATCAATGTTTTTGCATCAAATGTGACACACAAGGCCAAACCCACTAATTGAATTCTCTCTTTACACATATGGTCATGACCTCTGAATCAACTTCGATTATTCAAATTGCTTGTCTTCTGAAGAATTGGAAGACTAACCAGCTCACTGTCTGCCCCTTCCAGACTGCTACGTGTCTCAGTGCTACAACGGAGGAACCTGTAAGGAAGCTGTGTACACTTCAGACTACATTTGCCAGTGTCCTCCAGGCTTCAGGGGGAATCAGTGTGAGATCAGTAAGTATTCAACAAACTCTTTAATCCAGGGCACGTTTATTCACAATTAACCTGCAGCCATTTTTCTCAAAGAATCAGTTTAAACGTTTTTGTCAAACAAACAGTCCAAAACCTGAAAAATATTTATTTATAATTATATAAAACAGAGAAAAACAGAAAGTCATCCCAATAGAGAAGCTGGAACCAGAGAATAGCTGCCAATACATTTTCGGTTTATCGACTAACCAATTAATTAACTTGTCTTTAATCTCTTACTTAGTCTTCCTGTGCTGCAACAGGTACACCCTGGCTATCCCCCTATGTCTAGTATTTTCCTTTGCATATATTTTACTTTAAAGCAAGAATCAACCAATGTGTCATGTCCATAACAGGGTGGCCGGTGACACAACACTGATTAAAACGTTCTACGAACTTGTTAATGACAGTAGGTGTCATTGTCCTGTGGTTTGGAGAGGAGAAGAAAGGATCATAAGCCATGGAAATTTATTCTGGGATTTGAATGTTTTTGTTTCTGCGGGCGACTTCTCGAGGCTTTAGGGACACCCCACCCTCTCAGTGGGATAATTACACAAACCCCAATCGTCGCAGCCAAGTGATTTCAGTGTAATGTAATGAGTTGCAATGGCCAGACTCAATAAATCTGATTGCATTTACGATCATCAAAGCTTGTGTTTAGTCATAAAAAATAAAAATAAAAATACCATTAGGGCATAAGTTGTGAGTTTAATGTCTTAATAGCAATGTTTTCATAATTTGTCCAAATATTTTGAATGGCCTAAGTTTTTCCAGATCCAATAAACACGCTTTATTTTGCCAAAATGAATGACTTAGTTCAGTTATTAGAGTGATATCAGTCTCATTTATAAATGAGTGACACAATAGCCAGTTTAATGGGTCCCTTTCTCCAACAGACACCAATGAGAAGTGCGCTGTGGGGCAGGGGGAAGGGTACCGCGGCACATGGAGTATCAGCCATTCAGGCACAGAGTGCATCAACTGGAACTCTACGTCTCTGCGAGGAAGGAGGTTCACAGCTAGAAAAGTGGATGCCAGCAGTCGTGGGCTGGGCAATCACAACTTCTGCAGGTTTGTGACCAGTGTAATCGGTTTGGTGCCAGAGCATCTATAGGAATAAACTGCAAATATTAATCACAAGGCAAGACAAGGCAGGTAGGTTAAAAGCAAAGATTGCTGGGTCACTGAGGCAGGCAGACGTCAGCAACAGGTAGGAAGCTGAAAATGTAACTAAGTTACAGTAACTAGCAATTAGGCTCAAACACTATGACTAAGATGGCTCACTAGACAATCTGGCAAAGAGGAGATGGAAATAAGGCTTGTATATGCTTATGGGATCTGACAGGATATGACAGGTGAATCAGTGACTTGGCAGGAAAATAGCCAGAAGAAAAGATGCAAATAGAAGTCTAATTTTGCAACACCTTTGTGGTGTTGATGCATTTTAAAACTGTTTGGTTTAGGACATGTTTTATCAATATTTATGTCAGCCATGAGCATGTTTACATAGTGTCCTTGCTTTTTTTTTTTTCACCCGCAGGAACCCTGACAATGACAGCACTCCTTGGTGTTACATCTATAAAGGCACTCAGGTCATCTGGGAGTTCTGTTCCCTGCCCAAATGTCCAGAAGGTACTACTTTACAAAAAGCTAATAAGCTGTACTATATACTATTAATTAAACAATTGAATTGCTTAAACACTTGTCTCTCTGTGTGTTTTGGAGCAGATAAGTACCAAGAATGTTTGCTAGGCTCCGGTAAGTCATACAGAGGCACAACATCTGTCACTAAGAGCGGCTCTCGTTGTCTCCCGTGGGACTCCCCTGTTCTCAAGCACAAGGTCAACAATGCTTGGAGATCTGACGCATTGGAGCACGGGCTGGGCGGCCACAGCTTCTGCAGGTAGAGACACCAGCACACACACTATGATACAACTAACACACGAGAGAGATTGCTCTTGCATACAGAAAGATCACATTAACTTTAATGCATTTCTTTTTCCTTTCCTTTCCAATAGGAATCCAGACGGTGATGAGAGTCCATGGTGTCACACCTACAAGAACATGCTGCTGACCTGGGAGCTGTGTGACATACCTAAATGCTGTGAGCACCCTTTGTTTTTATCATGGTTTTAATTCCAGCAATTTGGAAGCATAGAAGTAAGATTATCAACACAGCTGCTAGAAGTTGTTTAGTTTAGAAACTAGCAATGTGCTATCAGACTGCTCATACTTGTCGCCTCTTTTTACAGCGCGACGTCCATCCATCATGTCCACTCTGGGCCCACGTGCCCCCACCACTAACAACAATAACAGAGGTAGGACATCTTCACATCCAAAGGCAATCTGTCTATTTCCTCTCATGCGTATGGTGTGTAGTGATTTTACTGTTATTTCACCATCCTCCTGCAACCCTGTAGCAGCATGTGGCCAGCGTTTAGACAACACCCTGAATCGCCCCGCGTTCCGCATGTTTGGGGGCAGAGAGAGTGACATCACGGAGCAGCCGTGGCAGGCGGCCATCAATGTCTACCAGGCCCGTCTCAGAAAACACTTCCACCGATGTGGAGGAATCCTCATTGAGTCCTGTTGGGTCCTTTCTGCTGCACACTGCTTCGAGGACAAGTGAGCATGACTCACATCCTTTATGCCCACACAATACACAATTTAACATGTTTGCCACGCAACAGACAAACGTATTCTCAATCTTTTTCAGTGATAAAGCAGAAAAATTGGAAGTGATTTTGGGAAGAACGTTTCGGAAACAGAATTCCAGCAGCGAGCAGATTTTCAAGGTTGAGAAGTACTGGATTCATGATAAATTTGACAGCAAAACTTTTGACAATGACATCGGTGAGTGAAGATTTCAAGAGACAATAATCATTTCACTTTTGTTTGCCTATAATATTCTATATATCACTGTTGTTGCTGAACACCTTGTATCATCACAATATCAGACTTTCATGAACTAAGAACAACAGCGTTGAGAGTGAAAGAGAGTTTTGGCATTTGCTATAAAGTAAATCATACAAATTAAATGAGACACTTCAGCAACCATGTTTTCCCCCAGCAGTGATGACATGGAACTTTAAGTGGGCAGCAAAAGCTTTTTAAAACTTTAAATCACCCCCTCAGTCACCATCAGACATTCTCCCTGTGCATTACATTGACTTTCCTCTGGTCACTTTCCACTCGCAGCTCTCTTGAAGCTGAAGACCGACATTGGCATCTGTGCTGTAAACTCTCCCGAAGTTCTTCCTGCGTGTCTGCCTGAACGCGGGCTGGTGCTGCCCGACTGGACTGAGTGTGAGATCTCAGGCTACGGAAAAGACTCCGAATGTAAGCAAACATCCCCCCTGATTCATTCTCTAATTTTGCGTGGTTGCTGTTGCAAATGGATTTCACAAGCGAGTTGGTGACACTTACTCGACTGACCAGCAGAGGGCAATGTGAGCTTTCCCACAAACCTTTAACTGATTTTATCTTTAATGGTGGATCTTTGGAGATGCTGATGAGGAACTAATTTGAACACTCTCTCTACAGTTTCTGCAGAGTACTCAGATCGTGTTAAAAGAGGTTACGTTCGCCTGTGGCCCAAAGAGCGCTGCGTCCCTGATGTGCTGTCTGGACGCACAGTTACCTCAAACATGTTGTGTGCAGGTGACACCCGAGGCCTGGACGATGCATGCAAGGTGAGAATTTATACGCTTAACTTATTTATTAAATCAATACCAATTGAATAATCAACATTATTACATTTTCCTCTTTTCATTTTGCTTCCTGAACTGTACCCACAGGGAGACTCTGGTGGCCCACTCGTCTGTCAAAACAATGGCAGGATGACTCTGATGGGTGTGATCAGCTGGGGCGATGGGTGCGGGCAGAAGGATAAGCCTGGGGTCTATACCTATGTCACCCAGTACATCGACTGGATCAACGGCAAAATTAAAGCAAACCCTGTCTAAAGTCAGAGAGACTGGAAAGAAGATGTTGTTGGATGACAAACCCATAAAAAAGTGGGTAAAATAGCAAATGAAGACATGTTTATCATTGAGAAGATAGACAGAGAGATCCACAGGACTCTGATTCTGTTCAGAGCTTATTTATGTGTTTCTCTAAATCCAGACAGGTGGAGGTTTTAAACCAGCAGGACCACTCTGCACACAAGAGGGACCTCAATCACGAGTTGTCATGCTCAATGAAGCTCCATGCTCTCAAGTTTGCTGTTCCTCACTGTGTTGAATGTGACGGTATTCATTCACAGAAACACAGGACAAACTCTTTTTATTCCCCCTGGGTCATCTTGATCCTATAATTCCTTGTCTTTTCATGCATATAAATTGTCATCATGTGTTTTCAGACAGTGAACCTAACAGGAAAAGTAGGAACTATCAGTATATTCCTCTGCTCTTTCTCTCTCTGCTGGCTTTATGCTGGTTCATACAAAGAAGTCACAGCGGTATTGTAGACTTAAGCTCAGTAGCACCTTAAACTAAAAGTTTTGTTTTAGCTCCTCGTTGCCTTGTAAATGGGAATAGGTTTGGCCAGGTGGACGCACAAACTCACTCCATTTTTCTATTTCTATTTCCAGAGCACTTCTGGGTTGAGCCCAGCATGTATATATTCTGAATATTGATTTTATATTGAAAATGTCTATGATCTGTTCTATTCTTTTTTACATTAAACTTCTTATTGACTGCAAAGCTTATCTCCTTGATTCTGTGACAGGGTTTTAAATGTTTTGTACTAAGTTAATATTTATGTGTGTTTTATATTGTATTTTGGAAAAAACTACTTTTGTACTGTGTGTACTGTAGTTTAATAATTTATTGTCACTGCCATCATAACCACATCTAGCAACATACTCCTTTGTCAATAAATAATATTTGGAATAAATGCTTTTTACTATTTGACCTTGTGGCATCTTCAATTCAATCTTCAATTAATCACTGATAAATTTGTTATAGACATTGTGACCAAATGACCAAAAGTGAGAGTTATAAGAGTGGTCAGTTTCTCAGCCTCTGAACGAAATTAAGTTTTGCCAAGAACAATCAGGGGTCATGACTGATGAAACACACTTAAGTGATAAAGTTTCTTTGCATAATTTGAGTTAATGTTGTTTTTATCATTACAGCATTTTTGTTTCATCATTCACCCGTATCTCACATACTGGAGCTTTACTGAAACACCAATAAATTGGAGAAAAGTATTTCTTAGACCAGTGTGCATGTTTCTTTGGCCTTTATTATTAACTCACACTCACGTTTAACAAAGGTCTCTCCAGATTTAGTCTTCCTTCCTGTCAGATAAATTAGATCTCATTCAATCTAATTTACTTGAGATGTACTACATGGACTTGTGTGTCTAAGGCTATCTGTCTCTTTGTTTTCTAGCTCCCAGCTTCTTAAACATTTTTTGCAAGCCAAGACATGTGTTGTGATCTCATGGACCTTTGCCAGTAGACATTACTCAATCAACACTCAAAATTACAAATGAAAAGTTATCAGTTAAGACATAGGAAGACATTTCACTCATATGAAAGAAAATTGTTCAAGGTTCAAGGTCAAAGTTCAATTGATTCATCTGTAAAACATGGAAATTACAGTGCTCCCATCCTAATCAACTGACAACACTTAAATGCAAAACTAGATTAAAACAAAGGTAATCTACTTTTCCACAACAACTGTTTAAAGAAATACAGAATAACTGGGTTTTAAATTGAAGTACAATAACATCTTATGTCCTCATTAAAAATGTCTGTTTGTACTGGACCAGCAAACACAACCATTGTACTGTACCAGACTTTCATCCCATGTCGGATTAAAGAGAAAACCTTGAGATCCGTAACCTGGAGGCTCCTTTGGTCTCAGCAACTCAAATTCCCACTTGAGATTCTATGAAATCTAATGATCCAGTGGGTAACTTCATTCCAACACATGTGACATTTCCCCACGAAAGGCAAATGATTTCTTGGAGACAGTGACTCAGTATTCAAACCTAAACTTAGTTGCCAGATTATTAGGTACACCTAGCTAAAACTAATGCAGTCAAATACAATAGTCCGGCAATACATCCTTGATGAAGGTTATAATGTTGGGTTGATTCAATGTTGGAGGCTGCAGTCTATGATGCTGTTGAATTGTAGCTAGGTGTACCTAATAAACTGGAGTGTTTGTAGCAGATCGTTTGTTTAATCTCATCTCCAAGGCAGTTTATACCTAATAGCGATGCTGTTTTCCTACAGTTTAGCTTACTTTGCTTCAACAACGGTATGTGTGTGTATCAAAAGTTAATAATTAATTTCCCCTTTTGATTGCAGATAGCATACAAAGATGTTATTTACAAGTTGCAGCAAATTGTGTCAAATTCAGCTGGTTATCATGGCCATTCGCAGGTCGCAGTAGGGAACTGTGCAGCCATGTTGGAGGTGTGCAGTGGCTGTAGCTCATTTAGAGGCAGGCATCCCGGCAGTAAGTAAGGCTGTCTGTCTCTCAGGTCACAAGTAGGAAATGCAAATTAGGTCAGTTATAGTTGCTCTTGACGCTCTCTCTGTATCGCTCACTTTCAATCTTCAGAACAAAGACATTTCCTCATGACTTGAGCTGTGAGGCTTGTCCCCAAATCATGACAATGGTAAAGTACAGTTTTATTTTTGTCATATTTTGTTTTACAGTCTGATAACTTTGGGTTGAGTGAGAAGGAAGTGAGCAGCTGTTGTCAATGACAGTTTTTGCAACTGATCTGTAAACTTTCCACGTTGGTACTTTAATTTCAGTATTTTTCCTTTCGAAATTCTGAATGGGAAGATATGATGGCAACTACACTGTTAAAGTTGTGATAGAAGGCAAACAGTAAAAATAACCCACAGCTAATGTTTGCAGATAACCTGAAAGTAAACACATCTATAATCCAGGTATCACTATTGTGCTTTCTATAGAATTAAGTTCTCTGAAAGATCAGACAAGTCTGTTAAACTTTCTTTTATGTTAGATCTTTGCTTTACATACCTCCATAAAATCAGTTGATAAATAAGTTGTAAGTTTTATTAGATTTTGATTACAAAATTTAACCACAGTTGAAAAGGAGCAATATTTGTCTTAAATTTAGATTAGGAACACTATCAGTTGTTAAGGTTTAAAAATTTTGTAGATATCAAATTCAAATAAATTGTAAATCTAGCAAGCTAAAACATACACATAGACCGAATAGTGTCACTTCTACATATTTGAATATAGCATGTCAAGCTTCATATTATGCTTGTAGTTGTGGGATTTGAACTATATTCTTATTTGAAATGTCGTCACTACTGCCAGTGGTGTTGTTATCACTCTCCCATAATGCATTTCAGAGTCTTTTTCAGTAAACATGACATACGTGCATTAGTTTGGAAGGTGCTGTGGTTCACCCAGAGATGATGTAGCAGTTCAGTCTGCAGGAAAAAAAGTACACATATGATTCTGAGATGAGATAAGCTCCAGTCTGTGATGTGTGAAATGTACAATACATCTAGTGTGGAAAAGGCAGAGCAGACAGTGTGAACACATTTCCTTCCTTAATTATAAATCTATTGATTGTAATTGTAATGTGTTTTAGAATACAGTGTTTCCTTAATCAAAAGATACTGTGTTAGCAGACAATACTTTCATGGCACATGATGATGCAGATACATTAATGCTATTGTGTGTGTGAGTGTCCTTGTTTGCATCAGATTTCACTACAAGGTTATGTGGCTTTTTCCTTTTTCCTCCCAATGGCCTCCTGGGCCACTCACAACACTACCATCAGAGAGAAGTTACAGCAGGTAGCAAAGCAACACTGTGGTCGACACAAAGCAGAACATTGTCATTGTAACATGTAACTCCTGACACCAAAATGCAGATAATTCTCGAAATGGTGTGTGAGGAACAGTAATAAGTTCCCTTTATTCTTTTTATCACCCTCCCACCTGGTTGTCATTTATCAACAGTGAAGCAGCTGTTGCGTGTCATTGCATGTGCCGATGCGTGAGAGATTGAAACTCTGCAGTCACTCCTTCTCCCCATTTGTGTCCGTCCATACTATTTCACTTTACCTCAACACTTCCTCCATGGCTGCCAGGAACTGTGGGAAAATAGAGATAGTGTCTCTCCACTTCCTGATTTTGCTTGAGGTGTTTGTTTATCTCTGCCTCGTCCTGCCAACCTCAGTTACACCCCTGCAGATGGGCTTTTCTGTGTTTTAACTGATCATGTTGCTTCAAAACAGCATTGGTATCAAACTGACTGTAGCCTCAAAAGTCATATAGATACAACTCATGAGGACAAGATTCACTAAGACCAAATAAGTTACAGTTTTAACACTAAAACTCTTCCCTCCCATTCAACATTTAGTAGAAGTATGTGAACAAATAATCAGTGGTGGAAGAAGTACTCAGATATTTGACTTATGTAAAAGTTGTAAAACAACAGTGTAGAAATACTCTACTACTTAAGTACTTAAGTACTTTTTAAACCTTTCAAACAAATCAAATGCAATTCAAAGGGCTTTACTTGCCATTGACAAAACTAAACTCTAAACAAAGCTGTATTCTCCATCATGGTGACCTTCCCAAAAAAAGCAGGCACTGACTCATGTCTGACAATGAAGCTGATAGATAACTAAAAGTAAATGATTACCAGCCAGGCATGCAGTTAAGTTACTCATCGGAGGTTTCTGTCTATTTCAGAGCTTCTTTGGAAAACTGAAGAACCTGTAAGTACCATGGCCTTTTGCAAAGCCTCATTAGTTTCCCTTTTAATGTATTATACTTGACATAAAATGGTAATGCAGCATCTCACCTCTCCTCCTCCTGTCAGGCACAGTGGACCTCCAGCTCCACCCAGACGGACAGGTGAGATGTAACCTCACCTTGGCATGAATGATCCGTCCTGTCTTTGTTTCTTCATTGGATCTTATTATGCTTTTTTATTTTTTTTTTATCGCTCTGTTTCAGATGACGATGCAGGATGGCCGGAGGATGAGTTTGTAAGTAGAAAAATACCAAGCTCCTGAATTAGTGCTTTTACAGGTTTTATCCACATAATATTAAAGGTGCTAAATGAGGCAAATTTTTACATCTTTATCTCATTCTTATAATGTTAGCACGTTTCCTTCAAGCTATGTTGATTCTTTTTGTGGGGAATACTTTATTGCTGCTTATCCTTTCTCCTTCTCATGAAATGTGTCTTTGTTTCTTAAAAAAATCTAACTTTCTATTGGCATTTCACTCACTCATCAAACCTATGTTGCTTATATAGAACTTCAGCATTTTTCCTGCACAGATTTACACTGTTGCATACAACGTATTGTGAAATGCAGACATAAGACTTCCTGTCTTGTTAGCTATGGTCTAATTTATTCTAATATCTCAGTATTAATGTGATAATGCCTATTTGTGAAAATGCTAAATACATGCACCTTTAAAATAGTTACACGTTAAATTTTCTAATGGCAGGATGACGAGGAAAGTGACACGTATGAAGTGCCTCCTTGCGGGCGTCCCGCTATGAAAGTCCCACATAGACAAGTGGAGGAGAACGTTTATCTGGGTAACAGCACTGAGTCATTACTGCAGACAGGGTTTGGGTATAAACACGTTAAAGCCCGATTCAGCATAGATTCCTCTGGAAATATAAAATGGAGCTTTTCCCTAAAATTCTGTTACTTGATGCTGTTTTTTGCAGAGAGGACATCCAATCCTGCGCCTCCACAGAGGCTGGCGGCTCCTCCGCCCAGACCAGGCAAAACCTCTGTAACAACAGCTCCTGCAAGTCTGCCTGTTTCTGTGTGTCTCTACATGCGTCAAATGTGTCTTCAAAAAGTTGCTTTTGTTTTAATTAAATCGTCTTACCTCTGTCATCCAGAAACCTCCACAACATGCTGAGGATTTCTTCTATGATCGCAACACCAAGAAACGTGAGTCATTCATCTGTTTTCATTTGCAGCCACACCTACAAAAGGGCATTTGCTGATTTTGTTCATCTAGTCATCGCTTTGACCTCTTTCTTCAATGTCGCATGACTACATCGCAGCACCTGAGATAGACAGAAATGAGAAGCCTGGGAAAAAGATGATGCCTCCTCCACTGGTCCGCTCTGCTCCTGCTCCAGCCCCTGTACCCAACACAGAGGAAGGTGCAGTAATCACTTCTACCAACACAAATCAACATATCATGGGAGTAATGTTGAATGAGAGAAAGGCAAATGTCTTAATGAGATTATATGGTAAACAGAAATACTAAAATCAATATTTGTCTTTAGTCGTGTGGTATTTGCAGAAATTCAGTCATTATAAATCCATTCCATGAACCACTTTGCATTTGTGGCTGCTACGCACCAGTTGTCTTAGAGATCCTTCACAGGAAACACACACGTGCTGCACAGTCATTAAATATTGTGTTTAATGTTTCCAGCAGCCACAGCAGTATCTTTGAAATATATAAATACAAGCAGACGTAGCTAGTTAGTGTAAATTAAGCAGAGATCACAGCTGTGACTGAAACAAAGAATAGAGTGCCACCTAGTGTGGGGTAAGAGTATTTCCACATCATCTGGCTTTGTACAAAACTTCAGGTCAAAAGTCATGAGCAAACTACCTGAGATTCTCTGCTTGAATATTCCTCTGCACTGCTTGAGAAAACTCTCTATTGCACATTTCTGAAGAACTCAAACGTTTCAATTAGTGCTGTCACTTTTTGGTGCCATTCCCCACCACAAGAGTTCTAGAGGTTAATATTTTCTTTCTGCATTTCAGATGTGTACCTGGATCCAAATGAAGAACAGGTAAGTTTAACTTATGCTCACCAACTGTATTTTTTCCCCTTTTGTAAGAAAGTTTGATTCATCATATGTGGAAACGTTTCTGATAGCAGACGGGTGGCTAATTAGTGGCTAGATAAAAATTGATGCAAGTCATGACTTTCCAATGAAGCCGCCTATCAAGCCAGCTGGGCCAATCACAGATGGATCAGGCCCAGAGCATCTGTTTGAAGTGACAGAAGTTTTTGTTGGAAAGTCACAGATTTCAGTTAAAAGAAGAAGATTATGTTTTTTTTTCTTATTTACAATCTGTCAAACAAATATAATCCAATATTTGTTTCTATTTACTTTTCTCTTCATGTTACAGCTGCACAACACACCGAGGCTACAGTAACATTTTATAAAAAAACAGTGAAATGAGTAAAGCAATTCAAATCACACCAGCAGCTTTAAGAAAATAGAACCCGTATCTCAGGTTTTCTTTGATGGTTTCCTGTATAACTATCTGTATATATCTGCAGATGAGTGTCAGTGTGGAGCTGCTGTGGCAGAAAGTGTCTCTTCATTTCTAGTGTTAACTGAATACTGAAGCTCAGGTGCAGATTCTGAACCAACTCCTACTTGCTCCTATGTGTGTGTGTGTGTGTGTGTGTGTGTGTGTGTGTGTGTGGAGGGGGGGATGTTTGTACCCAGGGGCATAATATTTCATAATACATCCATGGGGCCGATGTATTTTTGCTTGAGCAGATACAGTGTAGATATAAGCTCTGGGTAAGCAGCCAAGTATCTGCTCCATGCTTGGGTGAGGGTAGGATCTGAAGACTTAGGTAAGTTATTTCAGGGTTAGAGGGCTCAGTAGATTTAAGCAGATCTAAGGGGCTTACAACGTGATTTAAAATTAGTTCAGTCAGAGACACTTGTATCAAAGAATTGACCATTTATAGAAAATAGATTTACATACTGAACTATGAGGAAGCTGTCATTGCCATTAAATGAGAATATCCTCCTGAGACTCAGCCCATTGACTTGTGTCCTCTACAGTGGACATTTTGTTCATAAGAGAAAAATGGAAGACACTTGTTTTCCTCGGGTCCCAGGAGGATATCAGCCGAGTAATAAGCTTCCATATGCTCACCATACTTTCAATACATTTGACTATGTGTATCGTGTTTGTGTTTCAGGACAATAATGATGACCTATATTTAGAGCCTACAGCTGGTAGGTGGCATCACACCTCACAAGAACTAGCTATGGATGTTAATTGTTCTTTAAGTTAGCATGAACAGTTTGATCTTTGAGTGATGATCACACATACTATGGTACTTCAATATGTGTTGGACAGCCAGAATTCACTTCCAGATGACTGAGAGTCTTAATGAAGTTATAATTTTCTTTCTTCCTGCTCCTCAGCTTGCTCTCCTGCCCCTCGTGCGCCGATGAGGATGCTTCCATCTACCAAGACTGCACTTGCACCTTCTCCCATACCCATGTAGGTGCACTTCAGCCTGGGTCAAAACAGCTTTCATAACCTACATAACCAGAGCATGGTGATATGCACTAACCTGAAGTAACCTGAGATATATTTTGCCTGCATAGCTTCATACTCACATCACATCAGACAATGTAGCCGCTGTGTTTTTCGCAGGAAAATGCAAATGTGCCAGATATAGTATACGGCATTACACAGTAAATTTGAGCTAATAAACATGCAATGAAAAGTGGAATTCTCTCTGTCTGCAGGATGAAGCCTCCCGTTCCCAGAGATAAGTCTGTGAGTGTATCTATTCATCTCAGAGCTTAGTCTTATCATTTCCGTATGCTAAGCTCTGTTCTCATATGACTGTCAAGATAGAGGCTGAAATAGAAATAGAAGTTTTCTTTCTTACACTGTATTTCCATTTCCTACCTAGCATATTAAGCTCAGTAACTTTTATTTCCTCCCTTGCAGAATTCACTCTTGTCTTCCTTGAATGAGGTAAAACCAGGTAAAGTCCCCATCTTCTTTACTCATAAAAACTGATCAAATATAAGTAGAAACCACACCCAGGAGAAATAATTGATGATGATTGTGATGATGAAGAGTACACATCTTGTCTCTGTAGCTCCTTCAGCTGAAGCTAGACGTGTCACATTTCCTGCCAAACTCCCTCCACCAACTCCCAGTGTTAAGCCCCCTCTGCCAGCCAACCTGAAGGAGGCCAAACAAAGGTAAGAGAGGAATTCAGAGAAGGTGGAGAGAGTTGTCAGACAGCTGAAACGTTAGTTATGCGTTTGAAAACTGCAATTATTTACACTCTCCAGTTTGGTTTTGCAGTTGACCCCATCTGCATACATATATAACATTAGCCTTCCTGTCTTTATTCCAGCCCTCCAAATCCTTCTATGGCAGACACTAAGCCTGTGGGTAAGCTCACATTTTTCAAAAATATATTTTTTAAAATGTATTCTTAGGCATGCCTGTGCTCATTTGGGATCTGCTTAGATTCTTCATTTAATGTAATCCAAACATAACACGGATCATACTGCACTTCTTTTAAACCATCTGTCTGTTGCCAAACACGGATTTCCCACAACCTGCGCTTGACACATAACATGTTTTCTATCTGGTTTAAGCCTTCTTTGGTGGTATGAGGGCAACCAGACAGTCTGGGAATGAGGTATGGCATCCAACTGCACGCAAGATCTTAACACAAGTTAGTAAGGAGCGGTTTACTGTCACTGACATATTTATGTCATATAACAGGACAAAGAATGGTTTGCTGGAGTCTGTAACAGAAAGACAGCGGAGGATCTCTTACTGAGAGTCAACAAGGTAAACCAAACAGTTCCAACCAAGCAAACACAACGGCTTAAGGCAAGGGAGTTGCACAGTGTACATATGGAGTGTTCATGTTCATGTTTTAGCTAAAACTCACCTTCAGAGCCATTTCCACCACTTACTCTGTATAATATGTACAGTCTTTTAAATATCCCTCAATCATTAATCCACCCCGCACTTTTATTTTTACTTTCCTGTTCTCGTTTTAGCCCATCAAAGCTTCCCAGGCTTTTCTTCTCCATCCCTTTTTTTATGTCCTATTCTTTGTGTCAGTTTTGTGTCCTGTTTTCTTCTCTTTTTCCTTCCTTTAGGACGGTGCCTTTCTCATCCGACACAGCTCAGCCCAGAGCGCCCGCCAGCCGTACACCCTGGCTGTCCTCTACCAGCAGAAGGTGTACAACATTCCCATACGATTCCTGGGGGAGACACAAGGCTACGCCCTCGGAAAAGAGGGCAAGAAGAACGAAGAGGTGAAGGCAAATTAGACAGGTTTAACAGATGGGTGCGAGCTGAAGGAGAAGACAAAGAGAGCAGGAATCTGGGAGACTTTCAGGCTTTTCATTTAATTACCTCTATCTGTTTATCTCTCTTTCTCGCTCTCTCAGATTTTCAGCACCCTCGACGAGATGATTTCCCACCACAAGAATAACCAGCTGTTTCTGATAGACAGCAAGAGCCAGGCCAAGCACACGGCGTATTTAACCCACCCTGCCCGCCCTTAAAACTACAGGAGCTCCTCTCATGTTGAATTCATGTTAAATAAGTTATATAAGGATAAATGCGCAGTTTGAAAGTTTCACAACTTGGAAATACTGTAGCTGTACTGTGTGTCACAAAAGTGTAAATATAACACTGTGAAATCAGTTACACAGTACTGTTTTCTTTGTGTTTCTTTAAAGATTGAAACAAACAATGCAAACGTTTAATATACTGAAAACGTGGTATGTAAATGTCACAAGCGGTTGCTCGGAGACACCCAGCTACCACGTGACATGAGAACAGCTTTAATCCCAAACTTTGATGAAGTGAGTCATTGTTTTGTGTCATGTCATCATCATTGTAATAACGGACATGGTTGTTCTCTAGTGAAAAGGAAATTGCATCACTGTCATTCAGTTGAGATGTTTCCACCTCTGGATGAAGAAATGATGATTAATGCATTTCACTGACTTTTCACATTCAAACTGTATATTTCTGCTGATATAACACATCAAACATGAGCCTCTAAATTTGCAGCAAAAATCTTCACCATCATTTTGTGCCTCCGGCTCATTTCCATTACTTTGGTCATGTGCTATGAACTGTTGAGATAAATGTCTCCATGGTCATTTTCATTTTAGGCGCGAGTACAGCTTTGACGTGTACCGTTCCCTAGTTTAGTTTAGTTTGATGACTTACATGATTTTAATAATATTATATAGGTTACAGGTGTCTTTTCAGTGTGATATTGTAGATATTTAAGGGATAATGTATAAACCCTGTGAGTGTGCAATACAGACCAAAAGTCAAAATGCATTTTCTTTACATTATTTGTATTTTATTTATTTGCCACAGTTTCCCCGCATTTACTGATGTTGACCAGTAACCATCGTTTGGGGTTTATGTGGTGTGTGTGGTTCGTGAGGTTGATGCCTGCTGAAGTCCTTTGAGTAAACTCAAACCTCCACTGTTGTCAAACCTTTACTTGTGATAGATCCCCCCATCATTTACGGTCAGTGTGGTGAGCTTATAGGGTTTGTGGCTTTAAGTGAGACACCAGCAGCTACACCAGCATATCCTGCTGGTTATACCTGCTTCCTCTCAGAGTGAAATCACCTTCTCTGTGGCCAAACCATAAACCCTAATCCTGCCCTTTGTGTATGATTTAACAACAAGAGTGTGAAACTAAACATTACACACACATTAAACTTAACATTTTAACATTTTAATCACCTGCTTCAGACTGGTATCCACTCATTAAGTTGGCAAACAACTCTCCTGCCACAAATAATCTACTTAAAACAACTGCCAATTTATTAGAACCTTGAAAAATAAGTAAATGACAAATGATGTCTGTAATGTGGCTGAAAGTCATGAGATTGTGTGCAGAGTGAGCGTCATGCTTTTTCATCTTAGCACAGCAGACATTGTCATTTTTACAGATGACTTGAGTTGAGATAGATGAGTTTCTAGTTGTGTAATCACATTATGCGCTGTAGATTTCAGTACAGGCTGAACATGCAGAGGTTAGTTCAACTGTAGCGGCAGCATTTGCATAGGCTGCTGGTGTAAATGAGAACCAAATAACTTCCTGGCGCCAGTGTAATTTAGCAGGTTGGTGTAAAGGCATCTTGTATCTCTGTTACGGGATCACTGCTGGGATGGAAAACTGATATGTTCTTATTTTATCGTTTATATTATTCAACTATATAATTGTTAATAAACTGTAATATCATGACCTTAAAGACCTTTTGCCAGTGGTCTTTAACAGGACTTAACATATCCTCTGCTTCATTAAAAATATTTAAATCTAATGCAAACACAATGAGCTTTTATTATTTACATGTTTCAACTTTCTGTGTATTTATAGGATCGATCTATGGTGTTTGAAAATGTCTATACGGCACCTAATTTTTTCCTTACATATAAACGTCCTAGTATTTCTCAACTGAGGAAGTTAAAACTGCTTAATTCAGATCTTTTGAAACAGTAGCTTTCTGATTACAAAGCATGTCTGTGCTGTCCACATCCTTTGTGTAATACTGACTCACATCAGTTGTTTATAGGCCTTTGATTTTAAAAGGAAGTATCTGTCAGACCAACCCCAAACTGACAGCTTATAGTCTTCTAAATGACTTTTAAACAGACCAAAACAGATTGTTTTTTCAGGTTTTTACAATGCACGCAATGTTTAAAACTTAAGTTACTGTTCTTAACTTTCATTTCAATTATTTACAACCTGCTGCTCACCAGGTATAATGAAAATGATGAGGATAATGATGAGAGTAGAGGGCAATGGTAAGATCCTGTCAAAAAGATGCAGTTTCAGCCTCTTGGAAAAGCACGTTGAAACGTCAGCAGTCTTCTCTGGTACAAATCTAACACTTCCTGGAAGGGTGTGTGTGTGTGTTCATGTTTGTGTGTATAATTTTGTAAAAATCATGCAAAGGTGGGGTGGGGGGGCGCTTGTCACGAGCCCTGATTTCGAAGTTGGTGGAAAGGAAGGGGGAAGGGGCTGTGGCGGAGGGGTACAGGCTGCACATCCGACCGCTTGCATTGACAGCTCTGAGAAAGAAAACAAAAATCCACGACACGGGCTGTTTACGCGAAGTCATCACTTACAATAACTCAGCGCGGATTTTTAGGACAGCCCTATATCCTTACATGGCTCGAGAAGTAACTGGTTTACGCACGGGGCTCAGTAGTAGTTTAAGTGGACTAGTTTTCTTAGCGGAGGTGCGGAGTTTCTGATTCAGGACTGGTGTAGGGGGGCTACTGAATGGGAGCAGTCACTGGATTCGTGTGATAGCAACGCAAGCCGCCCAGACTACCTACTACTGCCCATCATATTTGACTTTTGGGGACGTTCGGGGCACAAACCGAACAAGATCACCTCTATTCCTCCTGCTGTCCCCCTTCCCCTTTCCTTCCTCGCGGATTCTTCAGAAAGACAAATCCTCCAGAAATGGCTCAGATACTGCCGATACGATTTCAGGAACATCTGCAGGTAAGCAGACGCAGAAAAAAAGCCCTAAAATGAATTTCCCCTCATTTCTTTTTGCGCAGCTCCTCGCCCGCGTAGGTCCGCACACACACGGCACATGTCGCATTTAAATGGGATCTGAAATAGGGCTGCAGGGTGGTGCTCAATATAGCTACAGGCCTAGTTTTCTCCTGCCGAGCAGATGATGACTTGTAAAAAAATTGACCAGTCAGGTCGCATACAGCCCCGATGCGGACCGGTGTTTGTGTGTGTGGACACGCCGCAGTTTCCCCCCCTTCGAGTGGGGAAAAACGCCGCTGTCATTTTCAATCCGCGCAGATTCAAACTGCGGTGTTTTGACACTTTGTAGTTTGCAGAGCGAGCTCAGCTGTTGGTGGTTACATTGTAACTGAGACCTGAATGGCACTTGTACTCAAGCTTGGTGGCTACCATGTTGTTGTCATGCCCTGCAGCAACATATTCCTACCATGTAACCTTCGACAACAGCAACAGTGGTCAGCCTGTCTCTGCAAATGTCCACTTTCTGCTCCGAGCTGGGCGTAACTGCCCAAAAACCCATAATATCATGATAACGTGAGCCTTTCTTTCGACGGTGTCCTTTCCCAGTAGGTGTGTGTGGGGAAGTAGAAGCATTTGTTTTGCAATCGCTCACTGTTACCACGGTTAAATACATTCAGAAAACTCCATTGTGGACAGTGAGGACAGAAAAACGCATTATTTGAGCAATATCTTGACCGTAAACCCAAATGAAATCTAGTTACACATTACAGCATCAGTATTATTTTCGTTTGGTGTGTCAACCGGATGGAAATGTGGGATTTTCATGCCAGAGGAGCATCTGTGCAGCTTCAATATGATCCACATCACCATGACAGGGCAAAGAGCTCATAGTCTTTCGCTGGCAGTGTCTTGGTGGAAAAAAACAACACAAAATGCCATTTTATAATCTGTGGGGGGGGGAAAGGAAAACAAACAGCCAGTCATTTGGTCATCTGTGGAGGAGCTATTTCCACTATGTCCCCCTTTTCTTTCGCTTAGTCTGGACTTTGATACTCGTTCGCAGGCCGTAGCAGCCCCAGTGATTGGTGTCTTGCAGCCAAAAGAGATAACTTTGTGACGCACCCCTCCACCTCCCCTGTCTCTGGCCTGTTGTTATGGTAACGGCAGGCAGTGAAATGGTCTTTTACAAACCCCCCCCCCCCTCTCTCTCTGCTCCCTTCCTCTGGCCAGGAGCCCTGCTTTCGTCAACCAAAGATCCTTTATCCACCCAAAAAAAACGGTGCTGGCCAGGAGAGCTTGCAGGCTACTAGGCTCTTCTCCTCACCGACAGGACTGGTACACTGTTGCTTGCTGATGGGGGGGGGCAGTGTCGTACCTGGCAGCGTCTGGGTTGTTAGTTCAGATTGCTCTCAACAGCACATACCTTTCCCTTATACATCTGCCTAGTAAATCTCGCCTTGAGACAGTGATAAGCTGCAGTCTGCTTTACGTTCCACCTCGACCGTGAAATCCCAGCTCTGCCCCGGTCGTATCCCTCTGTGGATCTAGGTGGCTCCAGCAGAGGGGAAAAATGCTTGGAATTTGCAAACCCAGGACTTTGGGCCTCCAGTTGTTTAGCTTTTTTTCCCCTTTTCTTCTTAGCCTGGTATTTACAGCTCAGTGTCTGGGTCTAGGAGTGTAACCCGGACCCAGCTTCATGATGAGGTACCGGCCTGTTAATCTAGCGGTTGAGTGAGATGAAGAGCAAAGCAAATGCTCCAAATATCTCAGTTCTTTAACTCTGGTGTTTAATGTGGACGTGCAGGATGAAGCCTGGATCTCTGTGAGCGATTCAACAGTTTTCATTTTCTCACTCCACACCAGCTCTGGACCTTACCTAACATACGCTGTCATTAACGCTAAGCTGTGTGGTAAAGTCTCCCTCCACCATTGCTCTTTGTCCTCCTTGCTTGTTTACTTTGATATGATTTATGATCCTAGGTCCAGGCTGTGTGAGCTTGTCAAAGTGTGTCGTTAATTGACCAAATGGATCGGTGGCCTAGTTGGATGGTGTGGAGCCGAATGTAGGCTACACCACTGTGGCCTCCAAACGGCGATTGAAATCGTCTGGATTGTGTTGGTGGCAAGACGAAGGAAGACGAGGACAAGCGAGTTGTGTGTGGTGAATTATGAAAGTGCCAAAGTGAGAGTCATTTGCAGCTGCTGGCTGTCAGTGCGGCGGCCTACGTATTGTAGCCGCTTGTATAAGTGCAAAAATGTCCCGCAGCTCCAAAGCGCCTGAACATTGTCCTGTCGAGTTGAGTTAGGAGAGTCCAGCCGGCTGCTCTGCGACTGTTTACAGCGTCCTGGTGCACTGCTGTGTCTGTACTGATGAAATGATGCCACCACGTCAGACCAAAACGGATGTGACAGATGAGGTAAGCAGGCCCTATTTAAGTCCTGCAAATCACATCAGGATAGGAAGCGGGATGACAGAACAGTCTTAACAGAACACATCTGTGACCGCGGCACTGACTGGTCACCACAACTCAACCATGAATGCATTGAAAGAGCAGCCATTCACACGTACAATGCGCACATTGTGTTACTGTATTACGTTAAATGAGTCACAAAATGTCCCATTATAATTTCCCAGAGCCGAAGAGCGTGAAATCTTCAAATGATTTGGTTTAAAAATTCAGATATTCAGTTTACTGTCATGTATAACAGAAAAGCATCAAATCCTTACATCTGAGAATTTGAAACCAGTGAATGTTTGGCAATTTTGCTTTTAAAAATGACTGAAATGATTACTAAGTTTTCAAAATAGTTGTCATTTTCTATTGCTCGACTAATCCATTAATGGACCAATCGTTTCATCTCTAAACAGTTTTTTGGCTGCAAAGAGGCAGTGGAAACAACACTGCACTCATATATTATCACCAAGATAGCCAACAGTTACCCAACAGTTGTTGATTTCCTCGTCCAGCAGATATGGAGCAACATTAGCTTAAACTGATTAATGCAGAATTCAATATTCACTCTCCTTTTAGCTCTGTGTTTGGTCTCCACCACCTCCTGAGAAAAATATCAGGCTCTTTAGCAGCTAAATGTTCCTACTGTGTTCATCTGCTAGTCGCTAATGTTATCTGCCTGCGGTGTATTCTGCTGGGCAGGTTGCTTATAGAGCATTTTTACAGCTCGTGGAGCAGAAAACCAATCGGCTGAAAGACTATAAATCTCAGTTGGGTGATAATTATCTGTGGGTTCATCACTGCGAGTGTATTCATTTGATCCTTGGTTAATGTAAAATATTGATTAGAGCAGCTTTAAGGTTTTCATGAGCAAACATACGTCCTAACCTACAGCCTACATACCGAACCTATACCTACTTTGTGTGCAAGAAAGTGTGAAGTAACAAGACCTCCGTGTCTTTCTGCTGCTTTCCTCAGTTTTGATTGTGCTTGTGTAATCTCCTCGTGAACCCAAAACCCTCAGCTGCTGACGCGACGTGTCAGTGCCTCAGAAATGCATCCGCCCGGTCTGTGACTCACCACATACCGTCAACGCAGTATCATCAGTGAAGTTCTACTGCCTTTGTTATAATAATGCTGTTTTTGTGATCATTCATCTCAGATGTTAAGGCATGAGGATTTTTGTGTGTGTGTGTGTGTGTGAAGAAGCATTACCCATTGTAGTTTATGGGTCACTGAAGACGGTAAGTTGTAGTTTAAGTGTGACTTTAGTCTGAAATTTTCAACTTAGAAGGAGCGTGTGTGTGTGTGTGGGGGGGTCAGTTAGTCAGTCAGTCAGTCAGTTGCCCCTCCCTGAACTGTGGATTGCCAAAGGCCTGTGTTACTGGCACTCTACAGAACTAGCTCCCCCTCTTTCATTTCTCATAAAAGGTACATTTCTCACTCGAACTTATCTCCTTCACACTGGTTCTCTCCGAACACCCGCCCTCCCGTCATTTTTAACAGGATGCTGGGTTGTGTCCTCCTCCTTTCACTCCCATCCTTATCTCCCCTCTCAGTATCTTTATTGTGGTTTCCCTCCCCTCTCCTCTCAGAGAGTTTTGGCAGTCTTGAGGATATGCAGCATGTGGCTTCAGTCCTCCCTCAGGTCTTCTTTGTGGCCTTTTCAAGAAGCCTTTATCTTGTACATCCCCATAACCTCCCAGAAACCAACTGCTCATTGAGTTGCAGCTGAGTAGTATGGTTGGAATCATTATCACAATATTAATAAGGATATTTTCTGATATTCATATGTATCTCAGTACGTACAGTCACATATAAAACAACCAAAATGGTGAAGGGCTGCATCCAAATGTTATTTTCACTATTGATTCGTCTGCCACTTACTTTCATGATTTATCATTTGGTTTATAAAAAGGCAGAAAGAAGTGAGAAATGCCCATCACAGTTTCCCAGCGCACAAAATTGTGTATTTTTCTCTGTGCGATTGTCACTGAAATTGACTAATTTCACATGAAACATAGTGATTAGATCCATTTTGTTGCAGTGCAGCTATAAACTATCATCTAGATAAAGATACACATCAATAGTGTAATTGAAAATCAAAAAAAAATAAAAGAAACGATTTCTTGGATATAATAAATATAAATGAAAGAACTCAACTTGCTGGAAAACAGCTTCTCTCATTTGAACCCCTCGGCCCACCCCCCCGACTGATGAGTGTTGCCTCCTTCCTGCTTTGTAGATGACATGATTTAAATGGCTCGGCAGCCAGGATTTGTTGTCCTGTTCTACCAGCCAACTGCGAGATAGTGCAGTCCTTGTGATGAGCGTTAAGGATTCCTTTCTGCTTGCTTCAGACTGCATAATGCAGTCGGTTCAGTCATCAGAGGGAGAGTGCATGTTTCGGTCTACCCTCTCAGTTCGTAGTTAGTTTGACAATGTGCACAATAATTCCTCTGTTCAGCAGCTGTTAACCTTGGTGGAGTGTTTCGTGTTTGCTAGTTCTGCTAAGATTTGACACAGCAGATGTCAGGTCAGGTCAGCCGTTGTGTGTTGTTGCGTCTTGGGACTTCTTCTCATTAGAAAAGTAAATATGCTGAATAATGAATTGGATTCACTGATGGTGCTTTTTAAAAACATTTTCTTTCTAATTTATTCTCGGTTTTACTGGATCTCTATTGGGAATTCTCTTTGGTGTTGTCTGTTTAGCCGGAATAATCTAGATATAATGAAGGTTCATTACAGAAGGCTGCTGACGTAGACAATTAAATGCAGTCTCACAGTTTAATTCCAGGCTATGCTGAAATAAAGTCACGCTGTACTCTTTCCAGTGTAATAGAGGTGTGATGATGGTTACAATAATGGCAATGCAAGTAAAAAAAACTAACATCTGTCGTCTAACATCCAAATACTTCAGTAGAACCAGGGGACTCTTAGCAGCTATAATAAGAGTTTCAATTCAGGCTCTGTTGAGGTAACATCTTGTTGTCTGCCGTGTGCCCATGTTTGTTCTCTGGCTTCGTATACCAGCAGACCCCCTGTCTGGAAAACAACCTTTAAGAATATCCCTGGAAAATTGGAGCAGACCCGCTGCTATTTTAATCAAAGCGCTGTTTTGGTCCGCCACTGGCTGCTGTTTCCCCCTGCAAGGCAAATGTCAGCTGCTGACACATATATTTTCCCACTGCATTTTTTCGTTGTCGTGATGGAGGCATGACTTCTTCTCAAGTCTTAAAACTCTGTTAAATTGGAAAATTCCACTTCTAGTTGAGTTGAGTTATTGTTGGCACATTTTAACAGAGAAGTCTTCTATGTTTTCATTCATTTAACATGTTTTGGTTCGACCACCATTAAAACTATAAGGGAAATCCTAACTCATAGCTCAAGTGTTTTATTCATGCATTTGTCAAAAACTATAACTCCACCTGTGAAGCATCTGTAACCAACGATAAACAGATAACGAAAGACTGACTGACTGTGTGTGTGTGTGTGTATTTATTATATTAATTAATTAAGTATTTATTCATTTGCAAAAACTCTGTCCACTGATGAAGGCCACAAGATCTGGTTTAAAGTTCTGGAAGAAATCTAATCAACTGATGGGATTTGAATTAAGAATTACTATTATTTCCAAGGTAATGAATGAAACTTTGTTCAAGTGAAATCATCACCTAAATACAATCCTGCCGCCAGCAGCTGGTTAGCTTAGCATAAAGACTGGAACCAGGGAGAAACAGCTAGCCTGGCTCTGTCCAAAAGCAACAACCAGCTCACTAATGAACGCTTTGTATCTTGTTTCTTTAATCCTTACAAATACCGGAGAGTAACAGGGAGGTTTTGTGCACGACTTAGCTGGAGCAGTTGCCAGGCGACCAGAAGAGACTCCAGGCTTTGGCAAAAACCCGCCCCCGTTAAAATGGCAAATTGTTGTTTTTATAAGACGTATTTTTGTGCGAATTAAACAAACAGAAACTATCTATTTAATAATTAAGCAAACTCTCAAATTTGACTTCTATCTGCTACATCTACACTGTGTTATAAACAGTTTACGGAGTATTTTACTGTTTTTAGATGCTAAATAGGGTTCAAGTAAAATGACTTGATTGTTGCTGTTTTTTGTTTTTTTTTCATATTTCTAGTTGCAGAACATGGGAGTGAACCCGGCCAACATTGGGTTCAGCTATCTGACCATGGAGTCGGACAAGTTCATCTGCATCCGGGAGAAGGTGGGCGAGCAGAACCAGGTGGTGATCGTGGACATGTCCGACCCCACCAACCCGATCAGGAGGCCAATCTCAGCCGACAGTGCCATCATGAACCCCGCCAGCAAGGTCATCGCCCTGAAAGGTAAGAGTGTGTATGGCGAGACATACTGCAACACATTCAGGCAGCCACACAGCTGGCTATTAGATGAGAAATACTGTGTTGTCGTGAGAAAAAAACAGTCTGATGATATTATTAGTGGCTTTACATCAAGCGCTGACGTTATTATTGTTGTTTAAATTCCCAGAATGAAGAATGCATGTCATTCGCACTGTTTATTTGGCTCTCGTTTTAACAGATTTATCTTTTATTGTATTGCTGTGGGAATGCCACAGTCATGCAATGAGTAATGCTCTGTCAATGCTGTAAATATGTAGAGTGCAGTCACTTCTGTTGCTTGAATGTACTAAATTGGTTGTGCAAATTGATTTGATGCCACTGAATCTAGCCCTTAGAGCACAAACACAAACGCTGATCAGGATGATTTGCCTATAATGCTTCTCTCCCTCCCTCCCCCCTCCCTCCCTCTGCGGATTCTTTGCCCCCTCTTTGCCCTTTTCCTTGTGGTCTATCTTTGCCTGCTCTTTCTTACCTGATTGACACTTTGCTTTCTCTCCCTTGCTTTCTGTCATTTCTCAGACGGTGAGTTGCTTTTTGTCTGTCTACCCGTCTGGTACTCTGATGTGATGATGCAGTAGCCGTGTCTCTTTCTCATGAAAGCTTCCCACATACACTACCGTTCAAAAGTTTGGGGTCACATTGAAATGTCCTTATTTTTGAAGGAAAAGCACTGTACTTTTCAATGAAGATGACTTTAAACTAGTCTTAACTTTAAAGAAATACA
>JAVQJD010000844.1:0-26779 GCA_036023655.1 Nannoperca australis
GATGGTTGACTGTGTTGAATGCTGCAGACAGGTCGAGCAGGATGACAACAGATGATCTCCCCGCAGCTCTGGCAGACTGGAGGGCATCAGTGACCGACAGGAGGGCAGTTTCTGTGGAGTGACCGGACTTGAAGCCTGATTGGTTGGGGTGGTTCTGCAGATGCTGAAAGATCTGAGTCTCCTGAGAAAGGACAGGTGGCTCTGACCTTTCATGTACAGAGCCTCTGCGTTTTTAGTCTCATCCATCTTATTGTCTCTGTGGACACCTGCACCTGTAGTCCTCAACAATGTCCACCTCTGTATGATCTATGTATATATGAATGATGTATGATCTATAATGAATGGGTTGGATAACAGAAGAGGGGGGTAACAGGTGAGACGATAACATATGAGACAATAAAAGGTGAGGCCATAATAGGTGAAGTGATAACAGTTGAGATGATAACAGGTGTGAGTTCAAAGAAATGGTCTCCATGGAAAGTGTGAAATCTCTTTCAGTGGAGTGGATGCTGAACGTGCTGCTGTGCTGCTCTTTCAGTAAGTGAAGTTACAACATTTTGCTTCTCTTATCAGTGTATAAATCATCTGTGTGTAACTGTAACCCTGCAGCATGTAAACATCATGTTTCCTGTTTCATGATCTCATCACTGTGAGGCCACTTTCCAGGAAACTCAAAGCTTTCCAGGAAGTTCCAGTGTTTAAGGGTCAGCCTGAGAGTCTGTTTGCTGTGAGATTTTCCACAGTGCAAAACGTCTTGTATTTTTTTTTAATGCTTTGCACTGTAGTCATTGGAGCTTGAAAACATTTAGATATGGCCTTATAGCCCTTTCCTGACAGTGAGCTCCTTTGTCTCAGCCATGACTGTCCACAAACCAACTGCAAGGAGATGCTGGTTTTCACCTCCTGAGTTGATTAAAGCAGCTGTTTCCAATGAATCATGGTAATCAGGATGCTTTAGAACCGCTTGGACTGTTTGGAATAGCATAGAACTTTGGATTTTCCCAAACTGTGACAGTTTGCAAAGGGTATGAATAATTTTGGACATGACACTTTTTGTTCAAATGTAAGCTTATAAAAGCTTATTCTGGGAGACGCATGTAAATTCCAATCAAGAAAGACTTGCTGGTTGAATAAAAGTAACTTTAAGTCAAAATTTGCCAGAGGTATGAAACATTTTGGGCTTGACTGTATATTGTGTATATATATATATATATATATATATCTTTATTCTATTTGGTCTGTTCCTCCTTCAAGCTTGGGTCCTGGGAGCTCGAGGGTCCTGCACAGTATCTTACCTGTTCCTAGGACGGCACTCTTCCAGACAGAGATCTCAGATGTTGTTCCTGGATTCTCTCCCGGTTTGGGGGTCACAGCCCTGATTGTTCTGGTTACCACGGGGACTAAACTTGCCTAAGTGTAGATATAGGGTTTCCAAGAATCCACCAGTCCCACATCCTCTGCATATAACCCTTGTCACAGGGGTGACTACATGTCATTAATTGTACTTGTTTTACCATGTTACTTTTTTATATTTTTTATATTTATTTTTCTCTTTTCTGCAATGTACACTTTTGCTGCAACAATGTAATTGTCTCCACTGCAAGACTATTAAAGGATTTCTGATTCCAGTAGCCCACTTCTCATCAGGTTTCCCTGGCTCCCCAACACCTGACACGGATAAAGAGGTAAAATCAGGAGTACATCAGGAAGAAGTGAAGAGTTGCTTAGGGAATACGTCAAGCAGAAGCACGATGAGGAAGAAGAGCAGGTGGAGCCATCATGGGAGGACAAACTCCTGCACATGTACCGAGAAATCCTACCAGTGTGGACTGAAAGACAGCACAGAGGATGTATATAAATGAATATACCATTTGACTTGTAGGCCTGTACAGAAACTGTTTCCTAGTGTCTATCATTGTTATATTTATATGTAGGCTTCAGTATATTTTCTCACCCACTGGTATTAGGGTTTGGACAGGTGAGGCTGAGGGCAGTGGTGATATAATCTGTAACTCTGAGCTTCTACTGGAAAACCTGGTTTTTGGTTTTTGGACCAACACAATATATGAAAACCCAATTTTCTATATATCGTATTTGTTTACAAAGTTTTACATTCAGAAATGTACATTTGCTAAAGTAAAACTTCACTGTTTTCAAGAAAGAACTGGAGTTAAAAACTAATTTAACGTTTTCACTTTTTATTTCTTTACGTTTACCACATGGCACGTTTGATGTTATTTATATTTATTTATTTGTCTATCCCTTTATGTACCTACTGTATGTGTCTGTTGAAATCGATTTGCTTTTGATTATTTGTATTATTGGACTGTTAAAACAAGAACCCGGCCAGTACACAATTAAGGTTTTCAGGTTTTCACTCCACATTATATATAATGCAGAAAAGTCAATCCAATCTGCATCAGTGGTGAAACTCTGGAAGATATAGAGCACGATATTGTGCAGTGAAGTAAACATCATTCAGAGAGGGAGATATTTAAACACAAGGACACAACTACTTGGACATGGGGGGGAGGTTATATAATACAGGTCGTGTGCCGTTGTTTGTTTGCTAGTTTTTCTTTAGACCAATCAGTATTCAGATGATATAATGCCATGAACCTACACACTCCGATGCAGCAGGTGGCGGTTTTCACCTTTAAAGTTGGTTTGCAATCTGCCAATGAACACAAAGAAGAAGAAGCTTTTTTTTTAAATTGAAATATAAATTGTACAACAATTTATGGCAAGTGAAACATTAACAGCAGTGGGCTCTTTAAAGAACGGAGCACACAGTTAAAACCTAAAGACAAGCCAACTAAATGAAAGAGCTTGTCCTCATACTTCAGTGATTTACAGTGCTAGTTCTTTTATAATAAACATCAATAGGGGTTGTGTCTTAATACATGTTCAGTTATGGATTTGAACAATTGGAATTAACCTAAAATAAATCGATATTCAGTATTCTTATCCTCGTTACAATCCCAAATGTAAAATCATCAATGGGAAAGAAAATCAATCAACCAGCTCACAGCAGGAAGAAAGAAGAACAATAAGTGATCAGTGATCGAAGCGAGTTCTCCTAAAGGATCGATAAACGCTTTGAAATGAAGCGCTTTTAAGAAAAAGAAGAAGAAGAACCGGAAACACACCGCTCTCATTTCCGGTTTCCGTCAACACACGTGTGAGAATATAACGGCGGAAGATCTGTAGGACCCCGTTCAGAACCCGTCAAGAACCCGTTACAGTGCGTCATGTTAGAGCAGCTGGGTCTAATCGGGACAATCCGGGACGAGGAACAGAGTCCGGAGGAACCCGACACCGAGTCCGACCAGGAGGTGAGTTTGTCCGGCCACACAAGTGAAACTCTCCCCGGAGAAGCAACACGACCAGGCTGTGAACCAGAGCTCTGGCTGGATGCAGAAGGTTTTAACTCTTTTAAATGAACGAACAAACAGTTTATATGTATGTATATATGTGTGTATCAGTATAGCTGTGCTGCGGCAAGGGAATAAAAGCTAAGCTGTTGGCTGTTGACAGATACTTCGCCTCCTCGTCATTCGTCATTCTTCCACCGCATATATATATATATATATCGTTTCCAAAAGATGAAATGTTATCTAGCCTAATTATCAGGTTGTGTATTATATTCTCGGTTTCTCTGCTCCTTCTAAAATATGATCATCTGCTTCATGTTTTTCATTTCATGTAACTGTCACGTGGAGGTTTACATAAAGTTATATTTGATACAAATCTGTGGCAGAACAACATTATTGTTCATTTTCATAAAATAAGTTAAAGTGTAACATGTTTGTGTTATTTTATTAACTGTGGACTCCGTTTTATTACATTTATCTGTTTATATTACTTTTTCAAGATAAAGTCCTCGTTCTGTCTTTTCTAGACCACAAAAACATCTGACGACCCCCCCACCCCGTCCCCAAACTATGTCACGTTCGGCGTCAGTAGCAGAAATGCTAGCTCAGCTACTTGTAAGCTAGTGCAGGTGTGTGTTTTTGTATCTTAAAGTGTGTGTGTGTGTGCGCTTCAGGACCAGCCCATCGTGCTGAACAGGAAGAAGAAGTTCGGGAGTCGCGGTGCGAAAGACTTTAACGCCGACTTTGAGTTTGGAGAGAAAGATGGGCTGAGCCGTGACGACGACTGGGTGATGGCTGATGTCATGAAACAGCTCAGGAACAAGGTGGGACTCAGCAGAACCTGCTTTAGAACCCGGTTTCCACTGCAGTGTGGTCTCCTGTCAGTGTTTCGGTTCTACAGTCAGCGTTCCACACTGCAGTAAAACCCTTAAAGTTCTGGAGCTTCATTAATAAACATTTGTACAAAACTGGCTTGAATATTTGTAGCACATTTGACACAGAAAAGATTAGGTTGGTTGATTTCTCTTAACATCCTGAGGTGTTTTGGTTCTCCAACATTGTAGTGACTTTGGTTCTGTGATGTTCTGCTGCTGTGTTTTTAACTGTTTTCTGTGTTTACAGAGAACTGCGACTACTTTGGATCAGAAAATAGAGAAAATCAGGAAGAAGAGGAAATCTGAGGTGAACCCACTAACATTCTACTTCCTGTCTGATCTGGATCTACTTCCTGTGTTGTAAAGTGGAGTTTGTTTTGATCTGCAGGAGAAATCAGCTGAGAGTGACGCTGTTGAAGGTTCTGCAGGGAAGAACCAGGAGGATGAAGATGATGAAGACGAGGATGTGAAGCCTCCTGCAGGAGATGCTGATGGAAGTGATGATGATGATGATGATGAGGAGGATGAAGATGAGTTTGACTCGGGTGATGAGGCGATTCTGACAAAATCAGGTGAGTCCAGCAGAGGCTTTTATCTTGGTTTAGACAGGAAGCAGAAACATTTGAATACAATTATTTAAAAAATAATATTATTGCGCAGCTTTGAACAAAAAACACAATAAAGGCTAAACTTTATTTAAATGTTTATGATATGACTTTGTTTGATTGTTCTATTTTTATTTTTGACTTCCTGTTTCCTGTCAGACACCCTGAGAGACAAAGAAAGAAGGGGGAGGAAAAGGAAGACTGGAGAGGAGGTGAGGAAGAGGAGGAGACAATGTTGCAGGTTCTTGGAGAGTTTGTATGAGGTTCTCATGTTAACAGCTGTGTGTTTTTAGACTCCAGAGTCGTTCTATGAAGACGCGTCTCAGTACGATGATCAGCTGACCTTTGATGACATGAACCTGTCCCGACCCATCCTGAAGGTAACCCTAACCTCTGACCTTTTGAGTGTCTCTTAAATCAGTAGAAAATGACTGTAGTTTGGTCAACTGGTGATATAAGAAGGTGTGCTACCTTTTACCGGCACTAGAGAAGTCTCTTCAGTCCTGGTCAGTAGTTCTCCTCTCGGCTGAACACCATCTGGACCCCCCTCATCCTGAGTTGACCGTTTTTCAGATCTTCTTTGAGACGTACTGAGTTCTTCTCCAACCTTATGCTGCAACGGTTTTCATGACCGCAGAAGTTAGTCTTTCTGACTTTCTGTCTGCTGCTTCAGGAGTTTCCTAGAACAACCAACTTGAAAGGACTCCTACTTATGGCCTCCACCAGCAGGTTCTCAGGTTGCCTCCACAACAAATACCAACTCTGAGCAGTTGCCTTCTCAATGGAGGATTTGAACATGGTCCACTCAGACTTCTTGTCCCCAGCCTTCCCTGGGATACAGTAAGAGACCTCTCTAGGTGTGAGTGAAGACCTCTAGGACAGGAGCCTCGGTCAGATGGTTCCCACTTCACCCGTACTACCTGTTTGGGTTAACCAGGTCTTTCCAGCAGCATCCACACTACCTGATCCAACTCACCCCCAGGTGGTGATTAAGCCTCAGGTGTTCAGCTACCAGGTACACTGATGAACCACCTTGAGCTCACACGGCACACAGACAATCAATTAATGAATGGCGCACAAGTCCAATATCAAGACCCAACTCCCAATCATCCCCCAGGTTTCTCTGTTGTTGCCCATGTGAGCATTAAAGTCTGCCAGCAGAACTATGGACTTCCTGGGTGGTGCCTCCCTCCTGACCACTCCTAGACACTCAAAGAAAACCTAATACTCCAGTGACATTCAGAGTCTTCCTTTCTTGTTATCTGGGGATCACTTCACTACACTTGTGCAGAATACATTCCTAAATCAGGGGTTTGGTTCCAGAGCCAGTCCCATGTGTAGAATTTAGCCCAAATATATCTAGTTTTTACTGTTTTGCTCCACTTCACCCTCAAACTCCGGCCCCTTCCCCAGCAGAGAGGTGACGTTCCTCCACCTTTCCCTGCAACTTGATTTGCAGCATCCCTGAGATCTGCTCCTGCTCTTGTGGCTGGTTGGCACTGATGCTGTTGCTTCTTTGGGCCTGAAGGCCCCACCACCAAGTGCTCCCCAGGGCCCCCAAACCCCGGCCCTGGTGGTGGTGTTTGTAACCTCCTCTTGTGTCCCTGCAGGCCGTCACAGCTCTGGGCTTTAAGCAGCCAACTCCCATTCAGAAGGCGTGTGTTCCTGTTGGCCTGCTGGGCAGAGACCTTTGTGCCTGTGCTGCTACTGGGACAGGTAACACTGACATACTGGAACCAGTTCATCATACTGGGACCAATTTCAAATACTACAACCAGGTAGATTAAATAATTCCTCTCTTCTCCCCAGGGAAGACGGCAGCCTTCGTGTTGCCTGTGTTGGAGCGTTTGGTTTATAAGCCTAGGACGTCCCAGGTGACCAGGGTCTTGGTTCTGGTTCCTACCAGGGAGTTGGGGATCCAGGTTCACTCTGTAGCCCGTCAGCTCGCCCAGTTCACCTCCATAACCACCTGCCTGGCTGTCGGTATGACTCCTTACTGAATGTTTACTGACTTGGACTCAGTTCTTTGTTTACGGTCCGTGTAGAAACATGCTGGGCTCAGTATGACTTTGGAGTCTGATTTTTGGACCTGTCACGGTGTGTCTCCAGGTGGGTTGGACCTGAAGTCTCAGGAGGTGGCGTTGAGGGCGGGGCCAGATGTTCTGATAGCGACACCTGGTCGACTGATCGATCATCTTCACAACACGCCAAGCTTTGAGCTGACTCACATCGAGATCCTGATCCTGGACGAGGCTGACAGGTAAACACTGAGACCTGCAGTCGAGGAGGCACCACAGGACAATTACAATCTACCAAAAAACACCGTCTGGAAACAAAGATGCACTAGTTGTATTTTGTGTCTGTTTCTTAGGATGTTGGACGAGTACTTTGAGGAACAGATGAAGGAGATCATCAGGTTGTGTTCGTACAACAGACAGACCATGTTGTTCTCCGCCACCATGACAGAGGAGGTACACACTTCTGTCTCCAGGTGTTTCATTGTGTCATGTGACTTCTGTCTCCATGGGTTTCACTGTCATGTGACTTCTGTCTCCAGGTGAAGGATTTGGCGGCGGTCTCGTTGAAGCAGCCAATCAGAATCTTTGTTAACAGCAACACTGACGTGGCTCCGTTTCTGCGACAAGAGTTTGTCCGAATCCGACCAAACCGAGAGGGAGACAGAGAGGCGGTGGTGGCTGGTAGGTACTCGTTGTACTGCAGTGCCTGTGGTATTAAGCAAGTACTACTTATAAACTGCTGTACTAACATTAGCGTGCTGTGTTAGCTCTGCTGACTCGGACGTTCCAGGATCACGTGATGTGTTTCACTCAGACGAGGAAACAGGCTCACAGACTGCACATCCTTTTGGGACTCATGGGACTGAAGGTTGGAGAACTGCACGGAGAACTGAGCCAGAACCAGAGACTGGAGAACCTCAGGTACACACACACACGACCAGAGACTGGAGAACCTAAGGTACACAAAAACTAACTGCTCCTCTTAATGTGAAATATGTATTTATCGTCCTCGATCCCTTTGTTCTCCGCTGTTTTGTTCTCCAGACGTTTTAAAGATGAACAGATTGATATCTTGGTGGCAACAGATGTAGCAGCCAGAGGTTTGGACATTGATGGGGTCAAAACGGTGAGTCACTTTAGTATTAACTGTAGGAGAACAATAAAGTTACCGAAGTTACCAGTACTGTTACTATGAGGTTACCACCAAGGCACTGCAGTTATTGTAGCATTACTGTTAAGTTTGTATGTTATTAATATAAAAAGTGTTGCAGGATTTAGGAATCCCTCTACCAGGTGACAAGTAGGTGATTTGTATAGGCATGCAATGTACTTGGATGTAGACTAGTAGGCGATCTACAAATATAACAGTCATTATTGATGATCTTATACCACCTAGGTTTCGGTGCACCACATGTCAGAGCTCTAACTTGAAATGCAATTTCAACATTCCTGAAGTAAATGCTAAGTGTATCTCTCTGTCCTTGTCGCCTTCTCTGTGCCTCTCATGAGTGTCAGGTGATGTCAATGATGATACAATTCAATAATGAGAACTTTTGTTCTTTTGATTGAATGTTTCTTTAACAAGGACAAAAAGACTTTCTTTTTTAACAACGTCCTGCCCAAAGATACGCCAAGTGTTCCTTTAAGCAGCACACCTAAACGCCCTCTCCTCATTCAGTATGGACTTTGGGGACAGAAATAAGTGTGTCCGCCCTGTGGAGTTTGGGATTATCTCTCTCTGGTCAGATTCTGTTACCGTTTGTAGCTCAACAGACTCATTCCTGTGGCTGGACTGTATCTCTGACAGTAAACAGATACTGTATTCATGGCTTCTTTGTCTCTCTGCTCCGGTCTGTCTCTCAGGTAATAAACTTCACCATGCCGTCCACAGTGAAGCACTACGTTCACCGTGTGGGCCGGACGGCGAGAGCCGGCCGCTCGGGACGTTCAGTGTCTTTGGTCGGAGAGTCGGAGAGGAAGACACTGAAGGAGGTGGTGAAGTCGGCCAAGAGCAGTGTGAAGGCTCGAGTCCTGCCACCAGGTATGCACACCTGAGAGACAGACAGGTGGTCTGAGCGTATGAGAAACCTGGAGAGGGTTAAACTCAGCAGGGAGGTAACCGGAGTGACAACAGTGAACGGTCTGATGGTTTGAAACAAAGTACAAAGAGGTCACCTGTCGTAGTTTTCTACAGCTGTGTAAATTAGCTTTATTGGCTCCAAAGTAACAGAATATATTACCAATGTGCCGACAACGAAAAGAGAAATGTACAAAATAGCAGGTGTGCTTATGTACCTGGACAGTGGGGGGGTCTGGGTGGTTGTGTATGGACTCTGCGCACAGTGGAGTCTTCTCTTAATTCAATCTTCTTCTTTTTTTGTGTAGTCAGACAGTTGGCTAATGTGAATTATTACTATTTTTAGGGTTTTATTTTATATATATATATATATATATATATATATATATATATATATATAATATATTTTTTTCCCTTCATTTGGTTTGTTCTGATTGGACAGCCTCAGGAAAGGAAACATGTTTTTCCCAGATTTGATGAATTGCTGTTATTAAACATTTGTTCCATGTGTCTGTAAAAGTGCCAACAGCAAGAATTACATTAATATGTTGAAGTATAGCCAGTATGAGTTTATGGTCATAATATTTGGTCATTTCATGAAAGATGCTGTCAACCGACCTTAGCTTCCAGGGTTTGATGCTTTTCATCAGTTCTTGCTCTGGTGTTAAAGTTTCTGGTTGTCTTTAATTACAAATTCTAAAGTTTTTCACTTGCTGTGTATTTAGTTTTGATCCAGTTGATTTTTGGTTTGATTGCTTCTGGTGTGTGTTAGTATTTGAAGGTGTATATTAGTTTTTGTTTTTTTCAGTTTCATGGTGGGAAAGTTTGCAAGGTACCCCTGAACCATGTTGTCTTGTTCCTGAGGACTAGTGAGGGGATCAGTGTGGAAGATTAAAAGACATGTCTTTATACGGGCCGAGGAAGAGTCACGGAGGACAAATATTTGTTCCTTGCTTTTTACAGCGGGGGATATCCTGTTGTCTCAGATCAGACGTTGTGATGCAGCAGTTGATACTCTGTCTGTTGGTGTTGAAATGTTGCTAGGCAACAGTACAGCTAGGCAACATCTTAACTGTAGCTGGTGTAAGCTAGTTCGCTGTTAGCATTGATATTTCAGTTGTGATTTTATTTGTGATTTCAAGTGTTAAAACTTACTGAGTGTCCAGTAGTGTTTTTCTTGATGTGTCCTCTTTTTGTTTAGTTGACTCCTCCTCTGTCGTCGTCTTCTTTTTTATTTTTATTTTTTGTAGATGTTTAGCTGCTTAGCTTAGCAACATTAATTCCAACCAGCTAAATGTCTTGATCTTTGTCTGCAGGTTCATGTTCCAGCTGTTTGTCCTCTTTCTCTCCTCTGACTTGTTGTGTTAACTCAAGTTTTTTACTATTCTCACTGTGTTGTCTCTTATTTCTGGGCATTATTCAGGAGCTCTTCTGATGCTCAACCCTCTCTCCCTGCTCTCATTTAGTCTGTTTGTGTGTTGCCCAGAGGTCATCCTGAAGTTTAGAGATCTGATCTCTAAATTGGAGAAAGATGTCGAAGCTGTGATGAAGCTGGAGAGAGAGGAGAGAGAGCTGGCTGCGTCTGAGGCCAAGGTACAACTAAACTGTACGCCGCCATGGTTACCCACAGGTTAATACTAATACAACAAAATCCTGGTGTCCTCAGGTGTCTGGTTAAACTGTCACACAACTGCCTGCCAATTGGAATCAAGAATTTTCACATTCATATACGGACCAGAAACTGTTTTAAATCAATACAAAAGATAACTGTCAGAAAATATCTGGAACTTCGATCAAACATACAAGAAGTGGAGTCTATCGTCTCTTTGACTCTTGTGTTTTTGACTCGTCTTTTTTTCTTTTTCTTTTTTTACTTGTGATATAAATACTCAATACATTAACTAACCTAAAACTACAGTTTACATAGTCACTACTTAAATTATACTGTACGACATTACACACTAATTATACTAACATAACTTTATATATCATAGACACGAGCTGAGAGCAGCAGTTCTTCCACACGTCTCATTCATTTCTGTGCAAAAAATTAAAAAATGTTAGTCTGAATTATGAATATTTTGTGTGTGTGTGTAGTTAAGTGTGGCTCAGAAACGTCTCGAAGGCTCCGCCGCCTCCTGTCAATCACAGAGAGTCTGGTTTCAGACTCAGCAGGAGAGAAAACAGAGCCGCAGTGAGTACTAATACACTACCACTACATTCTCTGTAGTACAGACTGTATTTGAACTCGTCCTCGTCTTTGTCAGTGTCAAAGGCTCTGCAGGAGTTTGATCTCGCTCTGAGGGGGAAGAAGAAGAGAGAAAAGTTCCTGAAGGACGGCGGGAAGAAGAAGGAGTTGACGGTAATAACTAAACCGATCATGGATCAGTGTTCATCATTTAAGACGTTTGGTGGAAGCAGCAGTTGGTTCAGCATGTGAGGACCTAATGTTAATGGTTTTAATGGCTTTATCATTAAAACCATCAGCATAGAGTCTGTTTTTAAAAAACGAGTTCAGTGTTTCAAGTCTTAAAGCAACAGGCAGGCGTCCACATGTGCACAGAAACAGGTTCTGGTGTTAATGACAACACTTGTTTCTAAAGGAAGTGATAGAGGACAGAATCCAGTCCTCCTGTGCAGTAGTGTTTATCTGAAGTTAATGTGGAGCTTCAACACGTTTTTTTTACACAATCCCCTCTGTAACTGTCCCTACATGATGTGTTGAAGTTTATGTTCTAAGTCTCATATTAACCTCAGATGAAGTTTAGAACAACTGGATTCTGTCCATTAGGAACATGTTGTGAAGGATCTGTTTCCGGGTTGATTTGAACACCTGACCTTGTTTTGCTACCAGACAATAACTTTCTTTAAAAAAAAAAAGTTGTTTCTATCATTATGTCTTCAGTGTCTTTCTCTCCCATGCTTCCTGAAACGTTTCATTTTGAACATCACACTGAAGTTATTCAAGTGAGAGTTTGGCTTCACAATCATTGATCTTTGGTGCATGTCTGTCAGTCCGAAGAGCGCGCTCAGTTCGAGATCCTTAAGGCTCAGATGTTTGCTGAGCGGGCGGCCAAGAGAGAGAGGCGACCGAAGAGAGCGAGAGCGATGGTGGAGGACGAGACGCCGAGTACAGGTCAGAATAACTGCATCAGTACACAGGATTACTGCGTCAGTACTAACAGATGTACTCAACTGAACTCTCTCTGTGCAGCGGCCAATCAGAAAGCAAGAAAAGGAGGCAAGAAGTCTGTGTTTGACAAAGAGCTGACCAACACCAGCAGCAAGGCTCTGAAACACTACAGAGCTGGGTGAGTCTGTCTGTCTGTCTGTCTGTCTGTCTGAACACCGGTCTGTCTGTCTGTCTGTCTGAACACCGGTCTGTCTGTCTGTCTGTCTGAACACCGGTCTGTCTGTCTTGTTACAGACCATCCTTCGCAGACCGGAAGCGTCTTGGTTTGGACAGGAAGCGTCCAGGCAGCTCCAGGTACGTTTTACCTTCTCTCTCTCTTTTTGTGCCCTTTTTAAAAAGTCTTCAAATGTCTTCCTTTCCCATTTCCTAATGAAAAGAATTCAGTTTGGAAAGGCCCAAAATGTTTCTGTAAAATGTAATATTTATTCGAATGCGTCTGTTGCAAACATTGTCCCCTGGTGACCACTGTAGCGTTTGTCTGGATGGTATGGAGGAGCTAGCTAGGTAGCTAACCTGCAAAAACTCTGCATTCTGTGGGTTTAAATTCCACCTATTTGAAACTTCTCCAGTGCTTCTAATTAGCTGTTGATGTGCAGCTTTTCACAAGTCTTGTCATGTGTCACTCGTCAACTTGAACGGATGAGTCTCATCACACAGTCCCTCGCATATTCCCTATTCAAAATATAGTTACATGGAACGAAAGTGGCAAAATTATGTGTGGATAAATTATCTTCCAGCTCCTCTAATATTTGGATAAAATATTTCATATAGAGCAGGTCGAGACCAACTCTTAATAATCACACTTCTGCTATAATCTTTGTTTTTTGGTTCATTCTAGAGGCATCATTGTCTTCCTGTCATTACTGTAAATAAAAACCAGTATTGGTAGAAAAATAAAATATTATAAAGACAAAATGAGCCTCTTTCACCACAGACTTATTGGTCAGATGTTACGCACCGTAACAGTAGGTGGTGGCCTGCAACATTGACGTAGGATTCGAGTCTGCCAGTAAAACCAAAGAAGACGGTAAATACAGGCAGACGGTCCTGCACTGTGAACTAGTGCAGATTTCTGTGAGAGAAACATTCCTGGTTCATTCTCCGGCTAGCTGCTGCTTCTAGAAACATCCCAGAATGCAAAGCACACTTGGCTACAGGAGCTCAAAGTTATTGGTCGGATCACGTTCCCACCACATAGGAACCACTCCAGAGGTTGTTTGGAACCGGACCGGGACCTCCTCCTCTAAAAGGTCTCTGTGTTGTTGTTGTTTTGGTCCACATTATTGTGTTCACACCCAAACCAGGCGAACTGGGGTTCGTTTAAACCCAACCAAGATTTATAATCTGTAAAACAGAGATAATACAAGGGTCTAAATGACTCAGCAGAGAACCTTATATTTCAGACTGGCTGTAAAACAACTGTAGTGATTATTATCATGATGGACAAATGTTCTTTATCTCAACCAGTTATTGTCATTTTGCCTGACTTTTAATATTGAACTGACAAAAGAAAGGCGCTGATACATGTAGAGACCCTGTGGGCGTCGCCCGTGTACCAGTAGAGTAACGATGAGTCTGTTCTGTCCATCAGGTTCAAGAAGAAGTGAGAGCCAAGATGGCTGCCTGAAGCTGCAGTTTTCTCCTCCAGGAATTTTTCACTCTTTGTATTCACTGTAAAATTTTTGAGTTGTTTTGTTCCATACATACATTTTAAATAAAGTTGCAGTCTGTATAAAAAGCCTTCTGTAGTGTCTTTTTAAAGGTTTACGAGAATGTCCTCACAAACCATTGCAACAGAACCAGAGCACTGGTTCCTCTAGAGAAGACACAAGCTGGTGGTTAAGTGTTTAATAAATATTGAAACAGGCAGCGTTCTGTACAGAGATACAGTGTGTGTTACAGTCTGAGCTGTAGAGATTTATTCATGCCGCTCTCTCTCGAATACATTTAAACAAGTGGATTTCATCGGAACCAAATATCATGTTTAAGCAGAGTTTGAGTTTAAACGTTTTACGATGCGTCGATGGACAATCTGAAAGACAAAAGCCAAAAATGTGAATTAAATTTGTTAAATATTTTCTCCATGGAAACTGTAAATAGTGTTTAAGTGGATCAACAGGCAGCCGGTCATCAGCCAATCAAAGGAGAGTTGATTGATCAGCTAATCACATGTACATACAGTTAATAAAACCAACATTTACAGTTTGTCCATCTTCATCCTGATAATGAAGTTTACTACAAAAGTTAACTGCAAACTTGCATATAAACCTTGTATCTGTGGCTTAATACCTCCCACCCCCCCATCAGGACAAACTTTACTGCTGGTAAAAAATGGAAGCAAGAGCTTGAGCAGTAAAAGACTCTTATTTTGGTAAGTTTGTCTTATTTTGGTTTCCTAAAGTGTCCATGAGCCTCCTGACTGCCCCCTGCTGGACGGATTCTCTGTCAACAAAGTCTTCGGTATAATGTTGTTTACATTCCTGTCGTGTTATTTAATCACCTGTTGGGAGGTATTAATGAATATTATAATTAACAATGCAGATTCACATTTTTTGAAATCTGTTTTGTAAAATTAGACTAAAAAGACATAAAATGAAGACATCACAAAGTTTTTATCTGTTAATTTAGTTTGTTGTCCCACTTGTCAACTCTGATTTTAGAGGGTGGAATACCCTAACTCTTCGATCCCCTAATCCCACATGACGTCACAGTAGAGTTAGTTTATCAGTTACCTGCATAGATGTTCAGGATTATTCTGTTTTTAATCTCTGGACAGGAAATAGAGACAACAAAGTCTGTTGGCATGGTGATGTGTCAGTCTGTCATTTGCGTTGTTCCCATGATGACTTGTTTTTAAAAATGCAATAAATATATGCATGAGGTGATGCTGAAAATAGGGTTTAAAAGTTTCTTAAACAAGCAACCAATCAGCTGTGAAATGTCACAGCAGTAAACCAATCAGTGACGGTGAGAACAAACATTTGCTGTACAGGTTAAAACATTCACATGAATAAAACCACTGACACCCGGTGCCTTTCACAGTTCCCATGATGCTTCACTCTCAAACCCCAGCTGTTGTTTGAAGTTCATTAACTTGGTCCCGTTTCACTTCAGTTTCATAGTTCTCATTCATTATTATTTTAAGTGTTCTGCTGGTTCTGCTCGGGTTTACCTTCAGCTCTACTTTGTTCCGGGCCAGGCCTGGTCCGTGTGTGGCGAGGGGGCGCAGAGCTCAGAGTCGGAGTCTGACTCCCCCTCTGCAATATAGGGCCGGACGGTAGCGCAGCGAGCAGCGCCTCCTCCTCCTCGGTGGTCTCCTTGGTTGGCGGAGGATGAGTAGAAGCCATTGTTGAGGAAGTCCAAGTTCTCTCTGGACTGGGAGATGGAGAAGCCGCTGAAGGAGCGCTCCAGCTCCTCATGGTCCACGGACGGAATAGAGATGGTGTCGCTCTCCGGCTTCACCTCCTCTCCTCCCCCACTCCCATCGTTGGCCCCCTCGCCTCCCCTCTCTGGTTTCTCTGCCATCCCCCGGTCTCCGGTGCTGTGCCGGTTTGATCTGTTCCCGCCTTGCCTTTCTCCAGCCGGAGGAGGAGGTAGTCGAACCAGTGACCCATCCCCCACCGGACTCGGAGTTTTGCCGTGGTTACGCTGGGGCGGGGCCTGCTGGTGGAGCTGGGAGCTAATAGGCTGCCACGAGGTGGAAGGCGGGCAAGTGGGGGCGTTGTAGTTCCTGTGTCCAGTGGAACTACTGGAGCGGACCATCTTCGTCACAAAACGATTCTTCTCAATGTGGTCGCCAGGCAACTCCCTGCATGTAAACAACATGGTAACATAAACAACATTTTATCAACAACAGGTGCTGCTCTGATTCTGGTTCTGTGATTTCACAGTAATAGCAGACACTGACTGTAGGATCTTGGAGATTGACTGGCTCTTCTCCAGCTGATCCACTGGACTGTGGTAAGGCGGGGCCGGGTCCGGCTCCTTGGATCCAAAGTAGGCGTCAGTCTCGGCCTGAGGAATTCCCATTCTCTGGATGTAAATGTTGACCAGGAAGTCCAACTTTCTCTCCATTGACAGGACCTTAGGGGCACAAGACCAGCAGAGGACCAATCACATTCAAGAGTAATGTTACATCAGAAAAATAGCTCTGCTCAAAGTATTTTTTGTGACAGATTGGTTGCAGTTTGTTACCTGCTTCTCCACCTTCCCCAACCGTCCCATCATGCTTGGGTCCTCAGGAAGCTCCTCATTGGCTGCTTTCGGACGGTCCTTGTCTGCGATTGGTGTTCCTCTGCCAACTATCTGATCCACCCTGCCAATCAGGAGACAGCAAGAGCCAAACTGAGCTTCAACACAGTGACATTACACCGAATCATTAATCAACTTTCAGCCTAAAGTTGCTGAAACTGAAGGTGAGGTTCATATTCAAGTTCTGGTCTGAAAACAGTGAGAATGCTTTCTGATGGTAATATGAAAGATTCTGCATTTGAAAACAACCAATAATAATAGTTTATTGAGTAAATGTGGCTTTTTCTTGATTAAACTGATTTGTTTAAATTGAGACTAAGTCCGGTGTCCCACCAACAAGGAAAACATTTAGGAGATGGTGAAGCAACATAAAATATACATACGAGGGGTCATAGGTCTTACCTTGACTGGAGGTTCTTGATGCGAGCAAGCATGTCCAGGTGTCCAGCTGAATACTGTTCGATCACATCCATGACATCATAGGGACGAAGACTCTCCTTAAACTTCCTCTTAGACACCATAAAGCGCATGATGCTGAGGGAGAAAGAGAAAACAGGAAGTCAGCTGTCACCAACCTCTGATGGCTGGAAAGGGCTTAGGTGGTCTCAGGCACTAACAGTAATGATGGGGTTTGTTCTAGTCATGACTGGTTTCTGTAGACTAGAGTCACCTCACAGACCCACAGTTTTCTGATAGTGGGTCTGGACTTAAAGAATTAGATCCAAGCAGCAAAAAAAAGTTTCCTTGGCAGGGTGCCTGGACTCAGTCTTAGGTACAGGTGAGGAGGAGAACCACTGCTCCTTCATGTTGAAAGGACTTAACGGAGGAGGATCAAGATCCTCCCTGAAAACATATTGTGGGGGTGTTCAATCAGGCCACCATCAGGCCTGGGAACACCTTGGGATCCTCCAGGAGGACAGGCCAAAAATGGAGGAAAAAAGCAGAGAGTAAGCTTACTTCAGGTGAAGTTGTCTATTTATAGGTACGTCTCCCTCGCAACATGCAATTGACTTCATTGGTCGCCAACATCAGTCGCAAATATCAAATGTCTCGCTTTCAAATCTTTGTCAGAACGCCTTGCAGCAACTGGATCTGGAGACTTCAGACTCTATATCACATACTATGTGACTTTATCTGACCGTCAGCACCAACTGACCCAGACTAGAACAGACCCAGTCTCAAATCAAATTCATCATCATTAATACAGCTTATCCTGGACCTGGACCAGGACCAGGAGCTACAGAAAATTGGTGGATGGAACTATGGTCCCAAAGAAGAAAGAAAGAAAGTATTGCTTCAGATCTGAAGGTGAAACTTTAACATCACATAACCGACAGTAGAGGAGCTGTAAGAGGACTGAACAACACTGCTCAGTAAGACGGACACCAGCAACCACAAGAAGAAGAATAAATAATAAAAGAATGTCTTACCAAACAGCATGACAGACAACAGAAAACAGTGAAACATAGAAAACCTTGAAACTAACTGGAGGTCAGACTGACTGGTCTTACCCAACAGCTGATGGTGACCTTTGACCCTGGGGTGAGCACAAATAAGTCAAAAAACAAACAAAAGATAACATGAATAAAAAGCAGAATGAGTTCAGTGCATAATAACCAGCAAATAAACAGTGAAGAAAGCGATGAATGATGAGCTCAACTGAGAAATTAAACTGATTGATTTATGAAAATTAACACAAACAGTTCGTACCAGATGGCTCTGATGGTGACCTTTAACCCTGGGGTCAGATCCTGCGGGACAAACTCACAGTGGCAGCTTTTGTTATCGTCGACCATGTCTTCTCCTGGCAGGCTGGCATCTGAAACAAAAATATGACGTGACGTGTCTGAAGGATTGTCTACCTGAAACGTGGAGACAGACTGCAGGAGGACCTGATACAAATTCAGCTATGACATGTCCGGATCATGGACAGATTAACCTTTTAATGGGCCCCCACTGACCCCCACCTACTGCCCCTTGAACATGTACCCTGCCGCCTCTTGTGCAACTAGACGCTCTGTGCTGAAACAATGTGGTGCTTTGATTGAACACAGCTTTATGTAGGAAAATGGTCCAAGTGAGGACATGGTAAACTAAAATACGAAAATTCTTAAAACTACAGTTTCCCTGTGATATTTAAAACTGATCTGCTGACCAAATTCATTTCATTTCCATATCTGGTTGATTTGACCTGTTTGTATTGAAGAACAGCACTGCTATTGATGCTACGCTAACTCTGTGAACAACACATTTCCTAAAACTTCTTCACAATAAAAGCATCCTGCTGGTCCCCCAATGAAAAGCTTTTAATGTAAAGAAGCAACAGAAGGAAAGTTCAGCTCGCTTATCCCTTGTTGTGAGGCTGCAGTGGAAACAAGGTCATATGACCCGGCTGAAAAACCCCTAAAGAAGAAGATGGTTCAGCCCTGTGTGTGTGTGTGTGTGTGTGTGTGTATGCGTGTGCATGCACGTGTGTACGCATACATGCATGTGCGTGTGCATGTGCTGACCTGGGGAGCTCTTCTGTCTGAACTCTTCGTCCTGCATCTCTATCAGCACTAGAGGAGGAGGAGGAGAGAGACCTTCATCAGGGGAAGATTACAGTCTACTCATCATCATCTCCATTACATCATCTTCACAATCATCATCGTCACCATCATTGTTTCATTGATCATTAAATCATCTTGTTTTCTGTTTTACGTCAGATTCTTCTGTTACCCTAGCTTAGCGCAAACACTCGAAGCAGACCATAAAGAGGTTCAACAACTTCAGTTTCCATCAGGTTTTCATAGTGCAGCTATGGCTAAAAATCCTGGGAGTTGTAGTTGTTTATTCTGCCACAAAAGCTTCCGGAACCAGTAAAATAACAAGGGGTCAAAACCAGTAAAAATCAGTCAGATGATGAGAGTGGGCCTGTTTCCTCTTAGGTCTTTCTCCTCCTTTCCTTCCATCCACCCTTCCATCCTTCTCTTCCACTTTCTTCATGTTTTATTTTACATGTGATGGATTTTAGATTTATGTAAACATGTTCAGCTGGTGAGTATGACGTCATCATCAACAACAGGAAACGTGAATAGTTTGGTTTACAAACTGAGATCAAGGTTATATTTTAATTTTCACTGTGGAAGTATTTATATGTGTAAATGATGTCACCTTCTGCTGATATGAAAACTAATTTAACTCTTTAAAGTCTGTATACATTATATCAAAAATAGGGCACCCACAGGATCAGAGTCCACAGGAACATCATGTTTCGAGTCTCATAGATGGTGGGGGGGTGCCTTACTCCAACATAAAGGGGGGGGTCAGGTCTCACATTGGTTGGGTCAGGAATTGTTTCAGCGATAACTGCAGGAAACACAGCAGTTTGTTGTGTTTGGCTCATGTTGAGTTTTGTGCTGCATGGCAGGTAAAGGTTTTTAAACTGGACTTGTTTTACATGTTTGATGTGTTAGTGGTATATTTGATGTGTCATTGTGTAGCTGACTCAGCACAGCCTGTCAGAGGGTTGAAACTGAATATGATGGATATGATAACTAAATATGATTTATAGTGAAACATCAGGCTTTACACCCAAGCAGACTCTCACTACTGCTGAAGCCTCAGTGTGCCATCACAGGGGGATATTTATTAAGTCTGTGGCAAACCAGAATCAGAATCAGACCCGTAGGGGCGAAACATGTTGCATCACTTCATTTATTAATGTTGGCAGTGTATTTAAAAAGATTACAGATGTAAATGAGCTGCAGTTCCTCTGATTAGCATGTAGCTAAATAAGATCTGATGTTGGACTGTTTTGATGCCTCTGGAGAGAAATTGAGTTTTTTGCTGATGAGTTAAATATCCTGATCATATGAGCTCAATAAAAAAATCAGTCAATGAATAAATTACACAAATTAAATGTAGGAAACAACTCCTTTGATTATTTCTGTGACAAAACCCCAACAACAATCAACAATATATATATATATATGTATATATATGTATGCTGCTTAATAAGTATAGTTTGATCATATCGCTGGATATGAGCCTGGAAGTCTGGAAAAACAGGCATGAAACAAAGGTGAAGAGGAGCTTGGATAAAAACTATATAATGCATCTTTTAACTATAATCACAGATGGTGTGTGCCAACAAAAATTTAAAGAGTTTGTTAAGGTTCATCAGCACAGGGAGCTCATGCAGACACTCTGAACCCTAATTGTGTACTACATCACATGAGAGGGCAAATCCTTCAAGTTTCAAGCTTCAAGGTTGCTCCGGTTGTTCTGTAATTGAGGGTATTAAAGCTCAACCTCTTGCAGTTTTGACCAACAGACGGATTGTTCTGATTTGTTGAACTCAGTCCTCCTTACCTTCAGAATTTTGGCGGGAGGCAGCTCCTCGGATCCTGAAGGCCTGTCTGGTTCTGCTACGTTCTCCAAAGCTCCAGCTCTTTGGAACCTTGCTGGGACTGTCCTCCAGACTAGGCTCCATGCTGGGGGACCGTCGCAGGGCCTGGACGCCTCCCAGAACCCCAGTAACTCCAGGACCCACACCAGGAGCAATGCTGGGGCCAACTGTAGGAACCACTAGAAACAGGAAGTAGGAAAAGAAAGAATGAAGTCAAGGATATGACACACCAGAATATGACCCATTGTTTCTTATGGGTACTGGTTTGTTGTCCTGGTTCATATCAGTCCACTAGTTGGCAGGTTTTCACTCAAACCAGTTCCTATAGCAGCTCGTCACAGCAATGAGTTCATCCTGTCTGGTTAAAGGTTTGTTATACAGGTAAATCATCTGGATCTTATTAGTTGTTGGGAATAAGAACCTGCAGACAGTTGGGTCTCTACAGACCAAACTAAACTAAACAAAGTCATGTGACTGTTCTGTTCGTTCATTCAGTTCAGGAGGCCCAAAAATGTTATTGACATGATGCTCAAAAAACAACAGATGTGAAAGGCTGTCATTATGTGTCTTGCTCAAGAACACTTCAGTACTCAACAGAGTACCTCTGAGGAGGATGAAACCTGATACCTGATCTGACACACTTTTCTTCCCCCAAATCACAGGAAACAACAATAATCTAATCTAGCCTGCGAGTGTTGCAACATTTCAAAACATAAAAAAACTTGGGTTATAATACCCACCATGCTGAGGAGAACCTTTCCCTTTGGTTCCTGAACTCCGGGGAGATGAGAAGACCCTCTCCTTCAGACTGACCTTCTGACTGCCAGGACAAGAGACAGACAGTTGGACAGACAGACAGGTTTAATTGGAAGTTTTGGGATCAGGCAGAAGTCTGGGAGTAAAGGTAAGTAATGTTTGTTATTATGAAAGCATCCTCCCTGTTTTCTCCCTTCGTCTAAACATGTGACATTTCATATTTCCTGTCCATAATTTCAACTTCAGGGACAGGTACAGAGTATCAGGGTGGGAAACGATAGAGAAACACTGAGAAGGGAAGACTTTCTGGTGGAGGTTACATAGGTAGTTTAAAAGTTCTGCAGAGTCACCAAGTTGGATAAAATTCACCCTAAGGGGCTGAAGACTCTGGACATTATTGGGCCGTCTTGGTTGATCTGGAGGATTTAGTTTCCCTTCATCAGCTGACCTAGTGTTAAATCCCAGTGGTAAAAAAGACCAAAGCCAAGATGTCTCAGTTTAGAGGCTCATTTAATTTCTACACATTCAATCTAGAATATATCTGTTCAGTCTAAAAATGCAGACTTCAGAGGATTCATTGGAAAGCAGCTTCTGAGTTACTGGTGCAGATCAGAGGTCAAAGGTTAGGAGTCAGGGAGGAAGAGTCGTCATGGTCAGATGTTTGGAAATGTCACGTTAGAAATCAGGTAAAGGATTATGAATCTTTATCCAAATCTGTGCAGACACTGTCCGTTTCTATTAATATTGTACGTTTACAGACATTTTAATCTTCAGCACGAACAGAAATTTTTACTTTTATTCTCACACTGTACAAATCAAAAACTGACTAACCAGAATGTGGAGCTCACATTGAATTTCAACAATGAACCCCGGGTCAGTTTCTCCAGACAATTCCAATAAAGTTTATTCGGTTTAACAACAACATTTAAAACACTACTGCATCATTCTGACCACCAGAAATTCATACAAAAGTGAGAGAGCTGATCATTGATTGATCGGGTGATAAATCAGACATGGTGACCTCAAATTGAACGTCAAAAAACAACCAATATGACAGAAATTGGTCCAGAGTCTAAAATTAGTTTAAATCTACCTTTAGTAAGTATTAAGGAATTGTTTAAAGCCACAAATAGACACTGACCTGGGAGATGCTTCAGGCTGGACCTCCTTCCTGCAGGCAGACCAGACAGACCGGTTGTTATTATGAATTATTGACTTTAAAATGATTTTATTGATTGAATTTGATTGATGCTGACTTTATTAAATGTTTAACAATTAATAAATGTTAGACATTATTACCCCCTTATTACAAACACGAATACTGCAGCAGTTTCTGTATCAAACATTTCAGACCTGAATGAGAGTCCTGATTTATTCTTGAGGTTCCTCAATAAATCCAACTGATTGAGAGGTGGAATCAACCTGGAGACACACAGACAGAATTAATATTCGTATATTATAAAGATATTTATAAAACATAATGATTGTCTGGAGATGAACAAGTGGAGTCTCACCTGTACATGGGGACAGAGACCGTCCTCTCGTAATAATCCCAGGTTGAAGTCAGATCAGTTCGACTCAGGTTTGTGGCGTAAACCCTCCAGGCCGCCTGTAGAGAGAAAGAGGAGATGGTTGTTTCCAGCTATAAACCAGATGCTGACAGAACAGGAAGGAACTTTTCAACTTCAGGGATTGTAGAGTTCAAAGTGTACATCCTGTTTAGTTTTAGGCAGGGTTAAATCCTGTTACCTCACTGATCTCTGAGACTTTCTTCTGTCTGAGGTGGAGGTGATTTTAACATCACCTGGTCGTCTGTGTATGTGGGTCCTTTTTAACCCCCCTAATTGGATTTCTGGACGTTTCTTCTGGATGGATGTCAGAGATATCCTCAGTAAGTGGAAGTCACACTAAATGATTCAATATGAGTTTCATGTCTGTGAGTTCAGATCTGACTCAGAAGTGCAATCAGAGTGTTGGTTCACCTGTATGAGTCCAGCCGCTGGGTTTCGTCTCTTCTCAAAGTGTTTCTGTCGATGTTGCTCCTGAACTTTCAGAGCAAAACCAGAACCTAGGATCCCCTGATAGACAAACAGACACAAAGGTCAGCTGTGATGAACCAGGTGGAGGTTCACCTGTCTCAGATAAACTCAAGTGAACATTAGAATGCCTCACAGCTGGAAGAGCGAAGAATGAAACTCCAATCAGAGTGAAGGTTGCAGCCAGTAGACGTCCGTTCCAAGTGATGGGGAACTTGTCTCCATAACCGATGGTTGTCAAGGTGATCTGACAGAGACACATACAGACCAATCAGATCGACCGAGGAAGAGACAGTAGGCCAATTTCAATACAGGGTGTCTCTGTAGGACAACAGGAGGATGCTGTATGATCAGTTTGTAACTGAGACACCTGTACCAGACTGCTCTGTTACATCATCATCTCAAATCAAAGGAACAACCTCATCGACAAAGATGCAGTCAATCTGTAACATATTAAAAACTAAATCCAATACAGACACACTGCCTCTGTTTGTTTTTTATTGATTAGTTTGTAAATGTGTTGATATCTGTACATATTCAGCTCTGTTGTTAAACTGTCCAGTAGAAACATGAAGCTTTACCTTCAAGATACATATTAGATATACATTCTGACACCAAAGTTCATCTTTCAAAAGTTATTTTATCTTCTGTTTCAAACACTGCAGTACTAGCATGTGTGGTCTCACCAGTCCCCACCAGAGGGCATCTGCATAAGTCTCAAACTGTTCATTGTCTTCTTTTTCTGCCAAATAAACGAGGAAACTGGCCAGAATGAGACAGAGGAAGCCAATATACCATGCTGTGATCAACTCCTGCAGAGGGAGAGAGACATTACAATACAATTAGAGAAAGACATTATAATACAGTGAGAGAAAGAAACATTATAACTGAGTCATGAACATAAGTTAAAGTGAACCACTGAGAGAGGATGGAGAAGTAATTAATAACTGATTGATTCAGTTCAGAATCAATGAAAGCGATCGGGTGTTAAGCTCCCGGTCAGAAAGATGATACCAATTAACCATAACTGCTGACACAGTGAAAAACAATGAAACAGTAAAAGACAGTCAGACCGTGAAAGTAAAACATTGTGAAACAGAGAAATTCTACAACAGTAGAAATAGTTGAAGTGTGAGAGATGAAAGTAGTTGAAATGCCAGTTGACATGTCAGACAGACAGGCAGACGGACGGACGGACAGACAGGTATTTCTCAGGTTACCTTGCTGTGGGCGTAGACGACTGATCCCAGCAGTTTCCAGGTTCCTCCCCGTCGATCCATCCTGATCATCCTCAGAATCTGAAGGAAACGAAGTGACCTGATGGCTGACGTGGCAAAGACATTCCCCTGAGTCCCTGCAGCCAACACTGAGATGGACGCTATCAACACCATGATGTCTGCAGCCAACAAGGTCAGAAAGACAGACAGGTCAGTGAGCCACACACAGAGAGAGAAAGACAGGTCAGAAAGACAGACAAACAATAGTCTTAAACATATAAATGAAGTGTTGTTAAAGTCATCAGACTCACCAATGACACAGAAAGGTTTTCTCGCAAATTTGAGTCGTCCTCTCCAACCTCTGTACCGACAGCAACAACCTGCAGCCCAGATCCTCACCATGTACTCCACCCCGAATACCACGATGGTCACTACTTCCTGTTACACAACAACAACAACATACTGTTAGAAACCAACCACAGCTGAAACTAATCATTATTTGAATGAACAAATGAATGAATGATCTTTATTGTCTCTATACTCAGGTACAATGAAGTTTCGCATTGGCTTCTCCCAATGGACAAAAGAAATAAAAAAAGCAGTACCAGAAAACAAACAGTAACAGCAACATAACCTATTTAAAAGCATTTCATTAAATAACACATTTACAAATATACAGAGGTTGAGTATTATAAATATAGATAAATAAGTAGATATTGTGTCTATAGTAGCAGTCTGTGATGCTGGGGGGGTTGCAAGGGGTGCAGTGTCCTGATAATGTTGAGAGCCTTCTTAGAAGATTTTCATTATCATTTTCTGAATTACTGATATATCACTTAGGTTTTCACTTTGGTATGAACATGCACCGTTGTGCATGTGTACATTCAATAAAATTGTATTTATATAGCGCCTTATCCTAACAAGGTTATCTCAGGGCACACACTACTAACTTGACTCTGCTAAACGTTTACTTTATTCAGTATATATAATATGCAATATGTTATTATATAACTTGCCTTAAACAGGACGTGTAGCATAAAACTTTCTCTGGATATAATTTGTAGCAGTTTAAAACATAAATGAGGACAGTGATGCTACAGTTGCATTTCTCATGTTGATGAAACACCACTGTGCTGTGACGTTCACTGAACCCTCACTGACATTTCTCAAAAATACATTTTTTGACAATATTGACTTCCCAGGATGCACTGAGCTCCTCTCCTCCTCTTTATGCTCTTTATGTAAATGCTCGTCACAAATTCACCTTCTTCCCCTGCTGTGTGCTTCTCTCGTCCCTCTCTCTCTCTCTCTCTCTCTCTCCTAAAGATTTCTGCAGGTGTTTCTGCCTCCGGCGCTGTGGAGTCTGGATCTGTGGTTGCTCCTGCTGCCCCCGTGTTCCTGCTCAACCGCCAGTGTTGCTATTGCTGTTATACTGTACTGCTTTATGTTCTCCTTCCTCCTGCGCTCTCTTGACCTGCTCCATAGAGCCCTGAGATAACTTTATGATATGGCGCTATATAAATAACATTGAATTGAATCTGAAGGAGAGAGAGAAAAAGCTCACAACTTCCTGTGCTGGACTTCTTTATCGACATCAGCGACTTTCACTTTTAATACTTTGGCCTTTATATTTCTCTTAGGAGGAATGTTTGAGTTTGTGTCTGGGGCTAACTTCTTTGGGGAGATTGTGGAGTGGTGTGGTTACGCTTTAGCCACTTGGTCTTTACCCACCTTCGCCTTTGCTTTCTTCACCGTCTGCTCCATCGGGCCCAGAGGCTACCAGCACCACAGGTAGCTTTACAATCTGATTTGTTACCAGCACAGCAGGTACATTACACCACATCACATCACATCACATTACATTTAGGCATTCAGCAGACGCTTTTATCCAAAGCGACTTCCAGATCAGAGCTTTACATAAAGTGCATAGAACCATGATGGAAACAACAAGACGTCTCATCAGACTTGTAAGAGATGAATCACAAGT
>JAVQJD010000848.1:0-16591 GCA_036023655.1 Nannoperca australis
CCCCCCCCCCCCCCCCCCCCCCCCCCCCCCCCCCCCCCCCCCGAGAGAGTGGAAGCACATGTAGTGGGGTATGTAACATGAATTGTGTCATGGCGAGTGCAGACTTCCTCCTCTCACCACCAGACATATATAGTATATATAGGTCATTTTGTAGCCTGCATCCTAGTCAGGGCTGATCACATTCTGTCTGCATAGGCTGATGAAGCAACAACAGCTAAACTTTAACCAACATCTCTATGAATGCAAAGTGATACTCAGTTATTCAGCAGCAGGTGACACTGATGTCCGATCCGTCTGGTGAGCTGTGTGTTGGGAGACAGATAGATGAGTAGGGGGCTGTGAGATTGGGGTCAGGGTTCAGACAGGGGGTTGGGCGCGCTGGATCCATGTAACGTAACCTCTGGCTGTAAGCAGAATCTTCGTATGACAGGCAGGTCACAGGGCAGCTGTGTTTTGACAGCGTGCCCAATCAAATGGGCGCTCAGATCGGTAAACACAGCAGCCGCAAATCAGAGACGTCCGTCTGCCCATCTGCATGTAGTCCTGTCCTTTCAGTCCCCTGTTGAGTGGCCCCTCGTCCCAAATACTACCACACACACACACACACACACACACACACACACACACACACACACACACACACACACACACACACACACACATATACATATACTACCTCCTTTGCAGTTGGGGGCAATGGGTGCCCCTGTCCATTCTCTCCGCAGAGTGGAGGTGGGTGCAAGGTGATGATTTCCTCTTCCTCTGGAGGCTTCCAGATGTACTGCTCCCCGTTTCCCATGAACACAGCCTCCTGGTAAACAAAATCAATTGAGGACCTCAGTCAAGTATTGCAATTATGAGCCGGAAGTCTTTGTGACCAAGTAAATCACACAATTAAACATGTTTTTACATGTATGAAAGGTTGTGTTTTGCCTTACTGTGTGTGTTTTTTTGGGTTGTTTTTTTTTGTTTGTGGGGGGGGGGGGTATTTTATTTGCTATTTGTGTTGGCACTAAGACCTGTGAGTTGTAAATTATTATTTGTATTTCTGTGTTTGCTCAATAGGTTAACAGTAACTACATTTTACACTGTGACAGAATTGTGCATGTGTGAAACAGAGAGAGAGTGAGAGAGAGAGAGAGAGAGAGTTTGTTTTGAAGGTCCTGGATATGGATGACAAACTTAATGTAGACTGCTTTTATCAAATTTGGTCATTACAGCTGTAATCAAAATTATTGACCAAACAAGGCTATGCTCATAAAAGTGTCACTTCATAAGCCTTTTAATAATAAATGTCTAGCTCTACAATATACACCTGTGGTTAATGATCTGGCTTTTTTACTTGTTTTTTTATCTCTAAGGTAAGCTTTCATGTCAAGATCCAAACACACAAATCAGCAAGCGGCCCTGTCAAACAAAGAGTGGGCGGTGGAAATTATCCCTTTAGCTGGCAGCTGCTCTGAGACCAGTTCCTAATTGTAATCAAATGCAACTGACATCTTATTACATTTCTTCTGTTGCCACAGATTTATGTTACTGTTTTTATTAAGAATTCCCTTTCAAAATGAAGTCTGTATCTTTTCAAAAACATAAATTCTTAAAAAAACTAAACTGATTACTAGATGGCAGTTGTTCAGCAAGACTTAATCAGTTCCTCCTTGCTCTGTGACCAACTTTTCCACATGGTTTTATGCAAATCTATTCAGTCAAAAGTTTCCTGATAACAGACAGATCCACTGACGTACAGACAGTGCTGCAAAAACATGAGCCCCATTTAAATCTACTGGTAGAAGAAACTTTAGCAAAGTTTCAACAAAACGATCACACTTTCTCAAACTTGAATTACTACATTTCACAAACACTGCATGGTCAGTTACAATGTACTGAGTTTAAGTTTAAGTTCCATTAGTTATTCCTTTTCTGAAAATAAAACAATAACCATGCTGCTCTTGTTAACTTTTTATTACTGCTCGTTGATCAAAACCAATTACAAACCAATTAGAAAGAATGTAGTGGTGTGTGCACATGCGACCGAGGATGATTAAACTTTTATACGCTCCTCCTGTGCAGTGAGAGTGAGTAATAGAAGCCGGGGCAAAGCAAATGGCTTCAATATGTGAACATTATTTATCCACAAACTGGCTGCTGGCTACCTGTTAGCCGTTTCTAGATAGACTTGCTGAAAGATTCAGCACACACACACACACACACACACACACACACAGGCAGCTTGGCAGCCTGCCAACCTCTTACATAATCCATCCTTCCACTCTTTACCCTGGCCGTGCAGCACAGCGCAAAGGGGCGGAACAAACATGTGCACGCAAACACGCACATGTGCACACACACACACACACACACACACACACACACACACACACACACACAGACACACACAACCAAAGATACAAGCCCAGATTAAAAAGTGCAGGTCAAAAACTGGGCTGACATCCATAGCTAAGACAAATTTGTTTTTACAACCTTATCAATCTTCTTAAAACACTAACACAAAAGACAAAGTCGCCTGATTTATGCTCTGCCAAAGACACACACACACACACACACACACACACACACACACACACACATACACAAACACGAAAAATAGACATGTGTGCCAGCAAACCCACGGGAAAGGCTGATCATCATCCGATCATTGTCCCTCTATTTCCCTCTCAGAACTGCCCTAAACTGTGGCCATGACTGTTTATAAACACATCCCAGCTGGCATATACAATTCTCAAATACAAAATCTTAAAAACACAAGTCTTTAAGGTTGATTAGTTAGTAAGTTTGTGAATTTTGTCAATTATGATTTCATTACAAACATTTCCACAAACTAAAAATATGCTCACTGACTATCAATGATCATGATAAAGTATAAATGTGCAGTGAACTCCAATAAAGAGACATCAAGTGGATACACCATCAATCCTCAAGTCTGACTATAAAGACCTGTTTGTTTGTGGAGATTGCCCTCTGGTGGTAAACGGGCGGAGTTACAGTTTGATTAGGCGGCTGGTTGGGTAATACAAAGCGTGAGGTTGGTACAGTGAATATTGATCCAGTGGTTCCTGTACCTTTGGGAAGGAGTGCAGGTGAAATGGCTCCAGTGGTTTGCGCAGAATCTCCTGACTGCGATGTAGCGGAGGAGGAGCCGTGGAGGGGGAATCACTCACGCTCGATTGGCTGTCTGACTGGCTGTCAGCTCCATTATTTTCCTTCCTGTTTGTCTTGTCAACCTTGAGGTATTGAGTCAGCAATGAAAACGTTGTATAGAACGCTTTCAGTCAAATAACAGCAACAGCAAACAGCAAAAGCCCACATAATCACATTTATTTAAGACTCCTTGTGCATGCCAAATAAGTATTTTAGACCTATTAGCAGGTATATATTATTGTAAGATTTTTCCAAATAATTCACATAAATATATATATAAATATAAAGCACTGTATGTTATGTAGAGTTATGTAGTAATGTAGTGCAGTTTTGAGGCAAGCTGATGGATGCTTTTTTTCAGGTCTCTGTTTGCAGTTTGAAGGTTTGGCAAACAGGGAACTGCTCCCCTCAAAGTTTAGAGAATGCACCTTCTCTAACACTGTATACATTATCTAAACTTTGACCATTCTTTTAAGATTTATTGGCATGTGTATACAAAATCCTAACAGTTACATTACCCTAAAGGTGAATTAGCCTTTTTCGTTAGTTAGGTCTCTTGACTAACATCCTCTAACACTGAAACACAACATAATGTTGCATTTAACCACAGCTGATCATATCAGTCAGAGCCCCTGCTAATCACTAAAAACTCAAATCACTTACACACTTACTTTGGTAGCCAAAGATACTGTCACATACAGCAACATCTCTGTTTTTGTATTAGCATACATTGAAATGCTGCAGTATTGTTGTGTACAGCTTTACATTATACTGAAGGAATCTATGAGTTGATCCGAGTCTGGCTTAGTAAGATAAAATAACCAGAACCAAACTACTAATTGAACTAAGTCAACAAGAAAAGAATCTCAAGTCACTGTCTGAATAAAAACGTATGTATATTATTACCTTTCTGAACTTCCGTATGGAGGCATACTCTGCTGCAGTTGTATCTTGGATGGCCAGGGAGTTGACAGAAGACAGAGGGGACCTGTTGACCACACTTGCACCGTTACCTCTTCCTGTCATCGGCCCATTAATGGCACCATTCCCCCTGCCACCCTGTGAGAGAGAGAAAAAAGAAACACTAGATTTTCTATTACTAGAGATGTCAAATGATTGTCTCAAACTGCAACAGCTGCAACTCCAGCACTTACAGACCTACATACACACGCTGATGATGCATGCCATCTACAGGCAACCAACAGCTGCCTGCAGGTAAATGTTAAACTTTTGTTTTGTGACATAAACATGTCTGCATCTGCCGGTCTAAAATGCTGCTATGAATTTCGATTTTCTGTAGGCTGCACAGTGAATCACTGAGTATGTGAGTGGTGAGCCAGTCCCATGGGGTGCTTCACATTTGAATCATAATATAACTTTACAGTTTTGGATGTGTGTGTATGTACGTACATTCCTGTGCCCGTTTCCATTGCGAGCTCCGTTGGGCTGAGCCGCTGGGCTTTGGGCAGCTCTGATTGTAGACAGAGTGTTGGCTGATGTGGTTGGCGGGGCAGAGGGTACCTTTGGGCCTGTGTCACCTTCCCGGACACCTACACTTTCATACAGGCCATCATCCAGGCAGTGGGTGGGGGTGGGGTTGTTTCGTAGGCCCACCTCGGTGTAGGTGTGGTCTCTAGCCTCCCCACCTCCTCCACCACCCCCTCCTCCTCCTCCTCCTCCTCCTCCCCCATCTCCTCCTGTTTCCCCTCCTCCCCCCTGGCCAGCTCCCTGGGGACTGGTGGGGATCTGGGGAAGCTGGCGCCCATGGGAGGGCCTCAGGTCTGTCTGGGAGCGCCGACTGTGGAGCAGCAGGAGGTCCATACTGGCCGGACGGCTCTTGCTAACAGCTGCACAGAGAGGCGAAGGAGGAGGAGGAGGGGGCAGGACTGAAATTGTGTAACAGCACAGGGTTGTATATCATATATTGTCACATACAAACTGTGATCACTTACAGTTTCCATTGCAGGGAAAGCGATTGATCTCATGCAGCCTGGTGTCAGATTTGCTCATGGAGTTCAGTTTTGGGTGTCGGAGGGAACCCTGCTGTCACACACACATATGGACAGCTTAACGCAGGCATAAAACATGCTAACACATGTATGTGCATCTGTAAGTACGACCAGCTATTCAGGGAGAAAGAGGATACATGGAAAAGGGCAGAAGGAGATGGAGGCGAGGAGGGAGGAGGGAGAAGGGAGTAAAATGAAAGCATGTCTCACCATATTTACAGATGTCCCTTTCTCTCCGGCTGGGGGGTGCTTGCTCTTGCTTTTTCTGACACAACATCAAAGTTAGGAAGGTCATCGGGAGCCGGTGGACAGAGAGAGAACATACAGACACTCAGAGCACATAGATATTATCAGCATCCGGCTCTGGTTAGGGCAGAAAAGTCCTTGGTTAATAACAGGAGCCGAGTCAAACAGTGAGTGGAACGTGACTCAGGTTTTTGCCAAAGCGGAGGATGTCCTTCACTGAGTTTCTTTTTTTTTTCTTTTCTAGGTCTTTACACAATAAGATCAAGCAAACACACAATTATTATTTTGTAGTCTGCTTTGTGCTAATTCCCATATTACCGTACTATCCTCTGGTATTAGTCTCGTGCAACAAATGTATCTAGTGTGGTGTTACGCATCATTGTGCATCCCTGGAGGTAGCTATAGGAAACTGTAGATAAGGTGAGAGAGTGGCAAGATGAGGTCAGAACACAAAAGCTCCTGGGTGCAGGCGTAAACGTGAGAACTGCTCTACCCCCCATCCCTGTTTCTCACAGTGGAGTTTGAGGATCTGCCTCTCGTATAATTTTGAGATCTTACTGCTGTGCTGCAAAACACAATGTTGCAATAAAAATAGCATTCCTGCTTTGCAAACAGGTGCAGGAATCAGACAAACATCATGTAATTATACAACTTGCATGACATATAAATGAACAGAAAACGTTCCGGGGCCAGTTGTATCAGAACCATGGCAATAGAGCTAGCTATTGTCTCCTCCAGTGAGCTGGAACTCAATCCTATTCGTACAGACATATGGCCATCATACCCCAAGGGGACCACGAGAAGGCAAAGAGAGCTCCCCTTGGAGATGTTCATAATAACATGGCACAGGAGGGGCCATGTTATTATCTACATCTCCAAGGGGAACAAGTTTAAGGTAAAAATGTCATGAAGACATGAAGATGTATAAAGAATGGCATCAATTTTTTTGCAAGTTGTAGACTAAGAAATCTACTTGTAATCCTTGGAATCAAAACAACCCGATGCAAAATCGATAGTAGTAGGTCTCTTTTTCCAGAATCTACAGTGTTTGTTCATGACAAACTGAATTAGAAATAGTGAACTACTGAACACTTTCAACATTACCAACATCCAGTGGGGAGCACATAGGCTATTTCATTCTTTAGATCTTAATAATAGTGTGGTTTTATTTCCATGACACGAGCTGGTTTGACATTTCTCTACATCCTTTTCTGTGTATCCCATGGCAACAAAGCCACAGTGCAGCCTCTGATTGGTCCCTGAGGGTTCTGAAAAAAAAAAAAAAACATAGGCCGTTCCATTGCTCTTGCCTGGCACAGAGTCTGATCCTCTTTAAACCGTGGGGGGTTCCATTGCTTTTGCCTGCTGAGGAGTCAGCTTAAGAGGGGTGACGTGAGGGCTGCTCTGACTCTGGCCTGTCTCCACAGTGTCCTGTAAACATCATTTTATCTGATCTAACACTCGCAGCCATTAACATTCATTACCGCCTCTCTGCTCAGAGCAGGGGATAAAAGAGACGGAGAGAAAGAAGGGTGGAGAAGAGTTCAGAAGAAGTAGAGACACATAAAAGAAGGAGTGGATGATGACAGTGATCCAGGTCGGAACGAAGATGATAGCAGGCAGCAGAGATGATAAAACTCTGGCTGCTTTCTTTTCTTATCTTATACCCCCCGGCCCCCATTTCAAGTCATGTGACTGTCCGCTTACCTTTGGCAGCCAACGCAGACAAGGACAATAAGGATGGTGACCACAAAGGCGGATGCTGCTGCAATGGCACCCAGGAGCAGCAAGTTTTGGTAGGTAGGGTCGGCATTTGCCTCTCCTTTCTCATCCATGACACCCACTCCCTCTCGCCTGCTCACTCACTTCCACTCGAGCTCAAACTCCACCACACAGACCGTCTGCTCAGGAAAACCTGCAGAGACACGGGCGGAGGAAGAAAGAAAAGAAAAAGATGCAACATATGAGTGACATGAGAGATAAGAACAAACTGAAGAAATGCTGCAGAGAGCGAGGTGAGACATGGTGTGTGTGTGTGTGTGTGTGTGTGTGTGTGCGCGTGCTTGGTTTGTCGCTGGCTTTTTGTCACTGTCTCTTTCTGACATATCAGTTTCTATTTTTGACTCACTAGGAGAATAATGCACAGAAAATAGAACACCTTACAAGGCAGCCAATGCGAGCATGCCAAAGAAGGTTTCATCACACTCCTTCTTTTTGTTGTTAAAAAAAGATCAAATGATACCGTAACATTCATCTGACTAGCCAGAGAGATTCTTGTGTTAGTTTAACAGGAAAAACCAACTGAGAGCCCCCCACCACCAAAGTAGTGTCTCGCTGACGGAAGGACACTTCATTTCCTGGCACTTGCTTTGTTCTCTAATCAACAGTGGCTAAAACAGTAGCACATATTGTAATGAGCGCTTTCACCTCACCTCTACCTCTCTGACACACAAGGCTAAATAACCCCCCCCCAACACACACACACACAATCACACACACACACCTCATGTCACACAAAACTCTTCTGGGGAGATTTGCATGCTGATCCTACACTACAACAATAGTTTAGACAGATTTGTACTTTAACGGTATCTTTAAAGGTAATACATTACATCACAGTATTGTGAGAATAAAAACCTTGCAGTGTTCTACATGAACTGTGTATGTAGTTAAGATGAGTTACTGCCAGGGATGTAAGATAACTAAGTCTATTTACTTTACAGCAAGTACTGTTCTTAAATACAACTTTAGCACGGTTAATTTTTGTGAGCATTTCCATTTTGCACGACTGCTTGTTTTTCACTACAAGTTCACTACATTTCAGAAAGGTTCAGAAAATTGTACCTTTTACTCCACCGGATTTATATGACAGTTGCAGTTAATATACATTAATATAACACTATGTGGTGTTATAAAGTTTGAAAGGAAGAGTTTGGGGAAATAAGCTGAACATGTCTGTTTGTAAAGTACACAGCTGGAGTCAGGATGAGTTACGTCTAGCTTGGCATAAAGAGGGCAGGGGGAAATAGCTAGCCTGCTCTGTCTGAAGCAAAAAATATTTCGCCAAGATATCTAAAGTGTATTATTTATGTGATATTCTTGTTTTGTTATCCGTACATGTACAGTAATGTAAAACAGACAATTTCAATCATCTTCTTTCGAGTTACAATCTTCTGATGCCACTCTCAGAAAGAAATCATTCATGCAAATAGTATTTCATGCAAATATCTTTGTATGTTAAATAAAAATATTTGATTGCAGGAATTTTACTTTTAGTGGAGTATTCATACATTGTGGTATTGGTATGTTTTAAGTAAAGGATTTCAATACTTTGTCCACCTCCGGTTAGCCCTGATGTAAACTAAGTTATTGTTGATAAAAATGAAGGAGTCCAGGATTGGGTTGTAGCAGCTTTGCAAATCCTTCTTAAGTTCTTAGTAACTATTAGCTGATTTCAAACTAGGGATTTACTCAATTTGTTTCCACCATTAAAACTTAAGAAATGCCTTAGCTGCTAAAAACTTAATGAGTAAATCAGTTGCAAGAAACATCTATAGCACTGTCCTATCAAAAGCAAAGACACTGCATCATCACAATCGGAACAGTTGTCAATACCTGCACTCCTCGCTCTGCATTTTTCCCAGAGGCACAACAACGCACACAAGATTACACTACATATGCTGTAAATTCCTTTATAAGCAGAGACAATGGCAGAAATGTGGCAAAAGTATTAGATTAGAGAGAAAGAAGAACATCAGGGATCCAAATGACAAAGCAAGCAGTGAGCAGAAGGAGGTCATGGCAAACTGCATGTTGTGTGTGTGTGTGTGTGTGTGTGTGTGTGTGTGTGTGTGTGTGTGTGTGTGTGTGAGAGAGAGAAAGAGAGAGAGAGAGACATTGTGGAATATACCACCACAGGATCTGGTTCTGGCTTTCTGTTTCTTGGAGATAAAACTGCATCTTCTTTGTTTCCCCCATGTACTCTTTTCTTGGTCCCTCTCCCTTTCTCTTCCTCCAGATCTCCTTTCTGTTTGTCTGTCTGTCTGTCTCTCTGTCTGTCTGTCTGTCTGTCTGTCTGTCTGACTCTCCAGATATGTGAGGCGATGCACAGCGAATGAATTAGCAGAGCAGAGGCCTCAGACAGCCCTTTATGGAATAGAAAGACAGGCAGGCATGCAGACGGAGCTGAGAGAGGGAAAAAACGAGAGGGAGAGGATGAATGAAAGGAAAGGGTAAGAGAGAGGTGATGAGACACAGAAGCAAATGAGTGGGATGAAAGGAGAGACAGGTGGGAGAAGATGCAAGATACCGGGGATGGCGGAGAAAGAGGGGAGCACACTTAAAGCATGAAGGAGCAACAGGGAGGGGAGGGGGTGATAAACAGTGGGGGAGGGAAGAGAGAAAAGAGAGTGATGAGACGAAGAAGATGAAGACAGTGAGAGAAATAGCAGGGAAGCCTGGGAGAATGTGCGAAAGAGCGCAGGGAGGGGGAACAGGGCGAGCAAGCGAGAGAGAGAGAGTGAGAGAGAGAGAGAGAGAGAGAAAAAAGGAGGAGGCGATGAGAAGGAGGTCATCAGCGGTCTGTTTCTGCCTGCATTTTGTCAGCCCGCTTCTGAAATATTCAGAGGAGAAACACATACAAGGGGTGCGTTTCTGAACCGCCAGCAAACACAATGCACATGTCTCGCAGCATACTTAACAGTATGTGAAGCTCACAAGTGGTGAACAAGACTCTGGAGGAGGAGTGGCAGTTTCTGTGCGAACGCCCCTGCAGCACGCTCGACAATGACACACAGTTTGGGTGCAAGAATGTTTATTCCAGCATCTGTCTTCATTTCAAGACGTTATGAGTAAAATGATGACAATGATAATAACAGCATATTGAGAATGAATGGCGAGGGGTGTTGATAGCCCTATTGATGCCTGCTGCTGGTGATGACTGTAATAAAGATGTCAATGATGATGATGATGAAGGGTGCAGCTACTAATACGGATGGTAATGATGGTGATAATGAGGTCAAACAGAGAGCTGCGAAGACTCGTTGAGGGGCGGATGCAGGCAGCAGATCTGGCAGAGCAGCAAGCAGGATGCAGCAGTGCAGCGCAACCACAGGGTGGAAGGTTTCCTCTGTGTCTCTGAGATCACACACGCACACACAGACAAACACACATGCACACAGACGCACACATGCGACACAGAACAAAACACATGCACACCAGCATATAACGCCAGACTGTCGAGTTGCAAATCTAACTACAATCTTTGGATTACACAATTGCTTTGCAATGAAAAGTCAAACCAACATGCTGTTTAACCCTCAGATGTACAACTGGGGTGTAACAGACTCTGCAGCGTCTTTTTTTATGCAACGTCTACCCAACAAAAGCTAATTGTAGTTTCTACTCCCAGTTATGCTTAAAATAGATTGTTGAAGAGAAAATTTCCATGTGCCCTAAAAACAATCAGAGGTTTCTATGTTTCATTTCCAGCTCTCGGCTTAAACAGACTCTGTATTCTAATTACATTTTTTGTGCCTATAAGTGTTTCTTTAACGAGTGTATGTATCGTTCACAGTTCTGTCAAACCTCATCACGTCAGTTAAACATCTTTCTAATAACAGGATTCAACAGACCCTAAAGACATAATGCTGGTTTTCTCAAACAAATGGATGCATATTACTATTTTTTTTTATTTTTTTTTACATGTAATCTGTTTAATTAGATATTTAAAAGAGTAACTAATTATCCATAGGCTGTTTTATGAACAACACATCTGACTATGAAAATATCTGCCTGGGGTCTCTTGGATCGCAGCATTACTTCTACATGGGCCATTTTTCCCAGGTTTAAAAATAAGCATAACCTGATTTCACTTACATTTCAGGAATGACATTTACAGTTACATTTTGAATTACATCACAAGTTGTTATAAATTGTTAATGCTTTCAGTAGTCAAGAGATGTTGTTCTGGCTTTCTGTGTAGGATAGCTTTTACCGAAAGAGCAGAACAACTGAATAGAACTGACTTCCATAACAACAGAGCCAAATCCTGCACAAAGCATAAACTGGGCGGCTTTTTGGAGGCTGGGTGTATATAAAGTATATTAAGGTCAACCTCAGCATTTCTTAGGTGATTCCCTACAGTCATCTAAAATTAAAGAAATCTGTGCAGCTGCTGTTCTCATCCTTGTGTACCAGGAGGCTGTCTTTTACCAATTCACAGTCACTCTGACTTCTGACTGACAGGCTGCATGACCAGAAGCATGTGGAAGTAAAAAATAAAAACAAATTAGGGTAAATCAGGGAAGTTGAAGGAGTCAACTTTCCTGATTTAGAACCCAGAACTGAACATAAGTTTTTTTTACCCCATTATAGGTATCCCCACCTGAGAATTATTAAATTTTTTAGGTTTCTTCAGTATGAAAGTAATCCAGTGTTAGCTGTCTGTACATCCATGGGTACACTGCAAACAGCAACTGCTAATAGCTAAATCGGCCTACTTTTTTTTCCACGGCAACATTATAATTTATGTTTATATCCCCCAAAGCCCCCAAATTATGGGAACTGTAGTTTCAAAATGTAGAGCATGTTTATGCTCCAAATCAAATTAAGACAATGAATAATAATAGCACTGACAACATTTTTCATGTCAAACTGTCAATACACGTGTCATCACCAGTATATCGGCTGATTCATCTTATTGCAGATACATCGCACCAGTGTCTGTCAGCCGATAAGAAACAAGAAACTGCAGTACAGAAAGGTCAAACTGGATTTAAGATAATACACAAAGTTTCAACACTATAAAATGTCCCACACAGTATGTGCCTTGGTCACAAAAAAGAGATCTGTATCAACATTGTTTGTTACGGTTATGTGTTCAGATAAAGAAATTATTTTCAGATTATATATTGTCCAGCATCGATTTGGTTCTGCCTCTTAAGAGTTTTGGTACCAACCAATACAATGAAGGTGAAAAGAGTTCAAAGTTTTGAATTGGAACTACTTTCAACTTTTAAGAAATAGTCCCTATGAAAACTGTTGACAGTGAGGACCTGCTGTTGTTTTATAAAACCTTGAGCAGCACAAATGAACATCCATTAATTTCTATAAGAATGGGGTAGTGGCAGAATTGTCAGAGATGGATACCTTAAAAAATAGAGAAATGTCTGCCTCATGGCTACATAGCACTTTGGGTAAGTGAAAAAAAGTATTTTTTTGTGTGTGTGATTTTGGTGAACTGACACCTTACAAATTTGTGTTGTAAGTACAGAGGGGGTCGATACATTAGAGATCCAACACAATGTAAACCCGTTCCTCTGTATTTATAGTATTATACTCATCTAGAATTTTCAGAGATGTTTAGTATTTCCCAGCTCTAGTGTGTACTCATCACATGACTGACGAAAGTTTTAAGATGTCACTGTGTAGTTTTTTTATTTGCATAGACGCAGAGATAATATTTTAGGCTGACCTAAACATATGTGTGATATCACATCAGTTAGATTTTACACAGCTCACAGTGAGAAAGAGTGAATCACATGGCAGACAGACACTGGTGGAATGTCACTAAGTACATTTACTCAAGTACTGTACTTAACTACAAAGTTGAGGCACTTGTAGTTTGTTTCAGTCTTTTCTTTTCATGTCCCTTTCTACTACTCCACTACATTTGGCAAATTTAGTTACAAGTCACTGTACAAATTAAGATTATTCATGAAAAGAGCTTATAAAATATTATTTTGTAGGAATTTTGTACGATTGGTTGGACACAACACGCATTGTGACAGTGTCTCATTGGGCTATGAGAACTTGTAATGTGCATTTCTCACTATTTTCAGTATTTTTCTAAACCAAATAATCAATTGATTAATGGAGATCATGGAAATAATCATATCATATAGAAAACAGTTCAAAATGAGCTGCACCTCAACCAACTACAAGAGTAAAATCCTGCTTTTACATTAATGCAAGAGTAATTATAAATTAATGATATAATATAGGGGGACATATTTCTGCATTGAGTACCTTTACTTTTAATACTTGAAGTACATTTTCCTGATTATACTTACATCCTTTTGCTTAAGTAACATTTCAATTGTAGGACTTTTACTTGTGTGGTATTAGTACTTCTACTTAAGTAAATTATCTGAAAACGTTGTTGAGTGCTGACAATAGACAATTACAATACATACCACCATGGTCTTTATATAAATATATATATATATATATATATATATATATTACCTTTCCACTGTGAGAATATGACCCATGTGGCCTTGTGCTCCCCCTCACCTGAGAACAGAAAACTTGCTGCCTGCACTTATCACAGAAAGACTTCCCAAAAATCCTCTTTTCTCTCCACATTAGATTTACAAAGCCAGCATCCATGCAATTTTCCTAATTGTAGCCAGAGATTCACAAGGCCGATATGTTCCTGAGCGCGGCTTTCAATCTCTATCATCACATTAGGACAAATCCAACTAAGTGATTATTATCAAGGGCAACAATAGAGTAAACCTCTGAAATATGAGGGTTACTGCATACGAGTGTGTGTGTGAGGGAGTGTAAAACACTTTTGCTCAATAAATGAATTAAATTAACTAAGCACATGCCACTTTACAGGCTTTACACAACCAAGACATCAGTTACAGGGCAACAATCCTCATCAGGCACTATCAAATATTACATCCCCTCTTCAGCACCAACCTGTAACTGGATATCAACCTGTAAAGCAGCCTGCCCTCTATATGCCCCACCTTCAGATCAATCTATCACGCTATCTGACGATCAGGCGTCGATGCACGCGTAATCTGTGATGGTCAGAAATAAATGGCGCTGATAGAAAGAGAGAGGGGCGCGTAGAGGACGACATGTCTTCCAAACACTGCGAGGCAAGTTCATCAGGGGCCAGGACTACAGCACATTATATCTGAGAGGAGACGAGAAATCACATCATGTCCACGGCAATCTCTGGCCCCGCGGGACACCACTGCACTGTGCATAACAACATGGAGTGATGGGGAGACAGGGAAAAAAAAGGGAGAGAGAGGGAGGCAGAGAGACGGTGGGAGGGGACGGGGTTCAGCTTAACCCTCGGACATTTTTTCGCCATCAGCTGCAATGCCTATCTCTGCGCCTCACGCGCCCACACACACTGAGGACTAAGATCTTGTGCTGGCACTTGGAAATTCAGTTTTGCAATTTAACGCCTATCCCAAAGCGACCTGTTACAAGTCACATAACAGATCCAGTGAACATAACCTGCTGAGCTATTTGTCTTGGACTTGCATCCTAATCTCATAAGCAAGAATATGATTCGGAGTCTGCTCAAAGCCTTTGGCAACACCCTTCTCTTAATGAGAGGGAGGATTAGATGTGACAATGAAGGCTTATTTCTAAATAAGAGTGTTAAAAGTGATCATGGCTTCTGCTTGTCAAGGATAAATCTGGTCTATATTTTCTTATTGTTAATAAATCCCATGAAAAGACAAAAGCCAGATATAGCATAAAAACACATAAACTGACCTCACTGTTGCACTATGTGACGAGTCCGTCATTACCATGAACACAGACTGCAGTTTATTTTGACTCAATCCCGCTTACACCGTTCTGCTGCTGTAAATACTCCTGACATCTGACATTTGGTGCACTTGCCAAATGTGTGTTAATCTTCAAGTGAAAATAGTCCACAACAAATGGGATATTTACTACTGTTTGAGTAACAATTGCTAGTTACTACAGTGCCCAACTGTTTTAGGAAATCCCTGAGCGTTATAAAAAAATATAAAAAATGTAAAACCTATTAAATATTATATGTTTGTAAAAAAAATCTATTTTTCAGTAGGACCGAATGGACTGAGTGTCACAGACAGCATGGGGACGGAGTGGGATTTGTTGACGTTAAGAATTCTTTTTTTTAAATATATATATATATATATATTATCTTTATCCTTAAATATCAATCACATTGTTCATTTTTTATAAAATGTATCAGAGGTAAATTTCAATTAAATATCTTGTTTATTTCCATTGGATTAAAAATGGCATTCGTGCAACTGCCACCTGTACTACATCGTCAGAAAGTGTTATGTAATTTGTATATAAATAAATCACAGGCTGTATAATATACACGACTGCATTTGGACCTGCTACAGTATATTATTGTGATGCTATTTTTGCTGATGCAAAGACTTGTCTGTTGTTCGTCTGCCACATTTATATCTGGCATGACGATGGGGACGGGACGGGGGGGGATTCATAATCTTAAAATGTTAAATACATAAAGATTTGTAAAATCCACACTCTTCTATTCTCAGCAGAGGACAGTTGGCAGCCCCACTCTGGTTGCTGTTGGGTATAAAGAACTGTTTGTTTTATCTGTTCCACACCCGGCCGTGTGCCTATGATTTCCTCAAATGGCAACCCTTGTGTTGTTTTTTATTTTTAGAGTTACACAGGATTTTGACATTTCACTTGTTTGCTTCATCCTGTGTCGCATGGCGAAATATTTCCATCACAAAACAACAAAGAAAATCCCAAAGGTTGCTCGACAGATTTTCTTTGTTTCTCTGAGTTTTGGAGTGGATGTTTGTGTGTGTGTGTGTGTGTGTGTGTGTGTGTGTGTTTTAACTGCTGAGTGCAGGATGTGCAAAGCCAAGTTACATCTACCATAAATGGGGGCTAAACGATAAAGTGTAATAAATAAATCTCTGTTACTGTACATACCCTGAAACCCAACGCTGAATGGGAGCATTTACTCTTGGTGTGTATGTAGATTTAAAACCTGAGGGGAAGTGCATGTGTCAGTTTCCATGTGTAAAGAGGCTGTGAGGGTCAAGCTAATAAAAATAGACGGAATAGACTAGATACAGTTTGTTCTATCTCTGCTTGTGCACAGAGGACAGTTCCAGTGAGAGACTTCATAAGCTGCAAATACAGTATAGTGCTGATCCAACAGACTCAGGCAAGGCAAGACCCCATTTTCCTCTCACTTGACTCGACTTAATTAACCAGAATGAGTCAGAAGCAACATTCAGGATTTAAGATTTATCCTTATGGGATTGGGGATCTCTCTCTCCCTCTCTCCCTCTCTCTCTCTCTCTCTCTCTCTCTCTCTCTCTCTCTCTCTCTCTCTCTCTCTCTCTCTCTCTCTCTCTCTAGCACCCGCACTCTCT
>JAVQJD010000856.1:0-12682 GCA_036023655.1 Nannoperca australis
GTGGTAACTACCGGAGTGTCCTTTGCGGGGGCGGTGTTGGGGGGGCGGGGAGCTGTCAGCCCGGAGGAGGTGGACGAGAAGAGGGAGGAGGAGTTTGAATTAATTGCTTTATCGATAAAAGTACCTTTGCTCGGCAGCCTCTGGTTATTCCCGCTGGAAGTTTAAGTGCATTGGATTTGTACTAAACGGAATTGATTACTGTGCTGTTCTTGTGAGGGGGGGGACGCTGAACCCTATATTTCCATCCCCGCTCAGTCTCGGTGTTTGACGGGCAGCAGCAAGCATTTCTGAACTTGAGGAGTGTGTGTCCGCCGCCTGAACCCGAACTCCAGCCTCTCTGCACTTATGCTTTTAAGTTACGATCGTATACAAGAGGAATCAAGCTTGTGGTATGCACAAGGTCCTTGGCTAACATTTCATACAACATTTTTATTTTATTTTATTTTTTTTGCATCGTACTCTCAAAAATAAGCTTTTTGCATCACTCTCCGATGCTTAGCCCACATACAATTTTAACAGCCACATCTCTCATCTTTTCAAATATCCAGGTCTTAGATGGAGATAAATGAAGGAAAAACTTCAAAACCATTTTATAGATCAAAACATTGTATATGAATAATGGAATATAGTAACCTATGATATGAAATATAGTGATCTAGTAAGCAACAGCTCATTATTCCATATCAATAAACACCATAAATGGCCACTGACTGCTGCAAGAATCTACAAATCTTGCTGCAATTTCACATTTCATTCACCACATTTGGGCAGCTACTGCAACAAATGCACGGTGATATTCAAATAGAACTTATCCTGGCACATTTTGTAAGTCTAGAGGACACATTACCATGACTACAAATGCCAAATTTAACACATTATTTACGTAAGATAAGATAATTAGGCACTAGATGACTTACCTTTCGGCTGCAGGTCTCGAGGATGATTCTAGGTCTCTGCAGGCTCACACCGACCCATTTAAGGCAGCCTGCAGGGCCACCAGCTCACACCAGAACAAAATTCCGACTCCGGAAAGCTCAAGTGGAGCGCAGACGACCGGAGCCTTGTTCCCAACAGTGTTATGACCTTTCTTTACTTGATTGTTCCGCTGCCTCTCATAATCCCCAGTCAGTTAATCAGGAGTGCACCTGCACTGGATTAATGCACCGCTGTCTTACGAAAGGATTCACTTTACGCAGCTTGTTGGCATGACGCGATGTGGCGGGCGAAAAGTGTGTTTTTGCATGTGCATGTGGGTATGAGGGCAGGGATGCTGCGAGAATTTCTGGGCCCTGTGAAAATAGCCCCAGGGGGGCCTTAAAAACATAAAAAATGTATAATCTCTGGCATGCTCCAGGGCACCCGCCCAGCTCCGCCCCCCAATAAAATCATTTAGCCCCAGTGCGTGAACACCTCTGGGTGAGCGTTGGAGCATGCGTCAGCATTCAAGCGTGTTTACAGTAATTTCAAGTTGTTGGGTTTACTGGCATGTATGCATGCGCATGTGGTCCTGTCCCCCAAATCTTGGACCACTCTGAGCGGGTGTGAGTCACCGTAGTGACGAGATGTGATGTGTCACCTGGGAGACACTCAGGCACAAAGGACAGACACTAGCTGTTCACTTGGCAAGCGTCCGCATGCACACAGTTTATGCACACAAACACTGCGACTTCACAAATGGCTGGTGATGGATGGTTGTTTCTGCAAAACAGCTGGAAAGGACTGGAGGGAGTCAGGGAAGACGGCTGGGAATGTCTATTTCTGTGCGCTACCCATTGGTACCACAAACATTAACTCGTTAATTATTATGCCCACTCTGAACTGGATTTCTCTAGTTGACTCAAAGTATTCTATCATACATGGCCATGTATCTTTTTGACTTTCATGTCATTGATATTCCAAATGAAAGCATGAATCATAAGTTGGTGTTTGTTGCAAATGTGTATTCCATTTGACCTCCAACACTTTGCTAATCAAATTAAATAAAATAGTGTTAAATTGTGATTATGGAAGGCACAATTAAATCTTACAAGAAAATTTAAAAGAGGAATAACAAAAATAAACAATATAATAGGCAGATTAAGTTCTATGTGCTTTACTCACTAAATTACAAGATTTAATTGTATACTTTTCTTGTTTTACATGTAAAATAATAATGTCAGAGTATATTAAAAAAGACAAATGGAAAGCTTTTGTGGTTTAAAAAAAAACTTTTGTAAAAGGTGAAAAATGAGCGACACAGGATAATTTTTACAAAACTGAATTGACATCAAAAGCCTTCATCCATGCTAGCGGATTTCTGAGGCTGTACTTTAGCACAGTGGAGCTTTAAGATAAATGCTAGCGTCAGCATGCTAACATGCTCACAGTGACAATGCTGATGTGCTGGTGATAACCAGGTGTGATGCTTAGCATGATCTTAATCATAGTTTAGCGTGTTACGATGCTAAGCGTTGCTAATTAACAGTAAACACAAGGTACAGCTGAGGCTGGAAAGAATGTCAGTTTTGCAGATATTTGTTATTGGACACATTGACATTTTGACTAGATGAAAAGTTAAAGAATCACCAAAGTAGTTACACTTCCTCCTGAGGGAAAATCATTAGGTTTCATCCTCTGGGGACCACATATCTGTAGAAAATGAATGGACTGCTACTGGCTATCACGCCAGGGTTTTATAATCTAGGATAGGGTTAGTACAAAGATAATCTGTTCTTAGATTCAATGCTCTTTTGATTCTGCCACTGGCAGCGATGTACTTACTTATAGCAGCTGGGATTCATCACCAGCCCTTACAAGTTTGACGAGACATCTTGTTGTTTTCGATCATGGTTCTGTGCACCTTATCTAAAGCTCTTATTTGGAAGTCGCTTTGGATAAAAGCGTCTGCTAAATGCCTAAATGTAATGTAATGTAATGCTCGAGCCATATTCCTCCCGCACGTTCTTGAATCTCAGCCTGCTCTTGGGACGTCATGCATCGTGACCATACACCCTGACCTCTTGTGTTCATTTCCACAGAGCACTGAATGGATCTGTATTGGCTATAACATCACTGATTGCCTGTGTGTAATCACAGGTCCCTTCAAACTATCGCTACCATGGCACCCTCACATCCACGTCTTATTTTCCTCAAGAGAAAGAGCCAATTTTAATCATTTCATTTACATGTTCAGGTTTGTCAGTAGTCTATGAATAATTAGGTAATTTTCTGATTTCCTGACTTCCATTTTAAGCTTGTATAAGGAACAGATGCCGCGTACCAATTTATTTATGCAAAGTAGATTAACTTTGGCACCTTGCAAATCACCGGGTTTATTCATGAGTGAAAAATCTACACCGTCGATAAACAAGAGCAGCTCTTACTGCTTTGACTGTGATGGATAAAAAAGATTCGGCCACTTTGAACATTAGGTATTTTTCTATGAAAGCATCTGTCCTTCTTCATATTTCCTCCAAACAATGTTCACGTTAACACGGCCAATAACACTACTCTCATAACAGAACCCCCGGAGATTCCCAGGCTATAACTGAAAAAACCCCGGCAGTGCAGGCTTAGGGGGACTCAAACATAATCCTGCTATTAGCCAAGACAGGATTCCAATCAGACCACAATACAAGAACAGTTTCCCTCTCTCTTCCACTCTTTGACCAGCAAAACATGGGATTAAGAGGTGACAGGCAACCTACTGCCCCCCATATGGGATCCGTGCAAACACATACGTGGTTTAAAAAACAGGCGCCAGTGACACCATCAAGTCAAATGCCAAGTAAACATCCATCTCTGAAAAGAAATCACAAGAAAGTGGAAACGCCATCAAAAGAAAACAGCCAGAAACTGTTGAGACAGAATTTTTCTCAACAAAACACATAAAAACTCTTAATTTGAATTAATCAATTTCTTTCCAGCGCTTTGCATTGTGGGATATAGTAGGTAAGGTAGACTGGTCCAAAGAGTCTAGAGCAACGCTAATGGCTCTGTGAGGCTGTAGGCTACATAGGCACAGTAGTGCTTTGCACTAAATGCTAACATCAGCATGCTAACATGCTAATGTTTAGATGTCTAGCAGGTATGTTTACTACGTTCACCATCTTAGCATAGAGTTTTAGCCTGCTAACATTGTTGACTAGCCTTAAATACAAAGTACAGCTGAGGCTGATGGGAATTGCATTAGCTTTACAGGTATTTGGTCATAAACAAAAGTATTGGACAAATTAAAAATGATGGTGCTAGAGTTGTTGGTGTTCGATTTATTATGAGTTAGAAATTAGCTTAAAGCTTGACTTAACTACTAATTTTAAACAGCAACATATTTAGTCTCATTGCATGCTGTTGATGTATTCATGATAAACACACACTAAATCCTAGCTGCTCACTCATCTGAAGTCACTCTCAAAAGATTATCATCCAAATATATGAGCCAAAATACTGAATACTCAAGAATTCTAGCCAAATTCCAACAGACTTGTGCACAACATGTACAAATCTCCTCCTACTCCTCTTGCAAACTTCCCTCAGAGTGTGAATCCTCCACCACAACAAGCATCAGGCAAGACACTAGTTATATTTGGTCGCTGTGAGTGTGAGATGCATTTCAGCATTACCTTTGTGCCAAACCAACGCCTAGGTGAGGGCCACATAGTTATTTACAGCCACATCAACCATGGCGCATTTCATCGCTCACCAATTACTGCTTTTGTTTGTGCGCCCACTGTGACCTTTGGTGCGTAATTGATTTTAAAAATGTTTTTTCTTCAAGTGGGTAAAAGTGAATGTGTAATGATTGCAATACAGACTTAACCTCGCAAATGCATGAGCACGGAACTCGTACTGAACGTGCTTACACATTTACACAAGCATGCAGGTATGCACACACCCACTCTCGCACACAAATTGGCAGCGCATACGCGTGTGTGTAGACATGGACAAACAGGAACACCCACAGTAAGGAAAGTATTTGAATCAACAGATACGTTTAGCTTTTGTGGGCTGTTTACATTGAAATCAACCCTTCAGAATTGATGAAGGCTGGTTTGTTCAACACACTTCCTGTATCTGTCTGTAGCACATATAGATCCGCATGTACTAGTATTCAGTGAAACAGCTCTTGTTCAGAACCACTGAGGAAGTGGCAAACACACTTAAACACAACATAAGAGTTGGTGTGTGTGTGTCTGTGTGTGTGAGACAAATGTAGCATAAATAATGTAAAATATAGGTGCTGTTCCTCTCTCCACAATTTAAACTGCCAGACTGCCAAGTGTAGGGATGACAGTAATGGCTACATATCTGCTTGCAGTAAAAAAAAACAAAAAACAGAGCCCTCTGCTCGACACTTCATTAACCTGTTTTCTTTTAACTAACAGCAGAAAAATCCTGTCATTTTTTTTGGTCCTGCCTAATACCCCACCTATAAAAACGTATATATGTATGCAATTTCATGTTTCCTGTCATGTCATCCTCCTTAGCCGCGGGCCGAGAATACTTCTGTGGTGTGTTTAATTATTTACGGGCAAAATAGCAGCAGAAATATGGCTGCTTTAACATGTCATATTCAATAACCAGGGCTTTTCCTTTAGGAAATGCAGTCACGCAACAGCGATACATTGTGTGCGGACCGGCCTCAGTATGGGAGACGCATGAAAGGATGTTTCCAAAAAAGGACAAGTAATTAGGAGGAGCCAGCACATGGGGTTTAAATTAAACACACAGGGGGAAAAGTGACAGATGGAAAGCAACAGTTCAAACGGCGAAAGACAAATCATCCATAGTAAAGAAGGAATCCGTATCTTTAGAACTTTACAACTTTTCTGGTTTGTTCAGTGAGCAGATCCTGTCACATGCCTCATGATTTCCAATATTTAATCTCGTGGAAACGTATCCCCTGATGTTCCCCGCCATCCCGCTGACAAAAACATAAAAGAGGAAACAGCTTGTCGGACTTGAGATGTGGAAGGAAGCAGTAGTTGGAGCTGTAAGAATAATATGAACTCTCTCAGCACTCGGTTGGTTCAGCTTCCTGGGGAGCTTACAGAGCAGAACCATGACAGCAGCACGGCCGTGACCTATTGTCACATTAATCTAAGGATGATACGGAGCCTGCTAATTCTCCGCTCATGTCTCACGGGATTAATATGATGTCAGGACAGGAAATATGACCCCCCATCTGGTGATAATTAGTCATGTCAGCTGCTGTAAGTATGACTTTAGAAAGGAAAGAAAGGTGAGCCCCTTTGAAATGAGCCAAGAACAGAGACAAATAACAGTGGATTCATTCAAAGTTAACAATTGTTGTTGAATTTGGACAGTTTAAGTGAGGGGTAATTGCAGAGAAGTTGTGCATTGCATGATTGTAATGGATGTCGTTTTTTTCATTATATAGCCACTTTTTATATCTCACTTTTCGGTCTCCTTTTCCCTGTCTTACCTGACACATCTCCACGTCTTTTCCTTCTCTTTTCAGTTCTGGCGACGTTTCGTTTCATCTTTCTTCTTCGGATGTCCCTCAGACCTGCAGGCAAAGAGCTTCACAGCAGCTAACACCGCTTCACAAGTCTTTTCTTCTTCCGCCTCGCATCGTCGGCTAATTTGCACGTCCAGATTCATGCAAATATTGAACACGTTTGAAATTCAATTTGCCAGGTTCTCAGTGAGTAGCTTTATGTGGTTTTTGGTTGCTGGTGGCGGTTGCACAAAGAGCCCTATCTTCTTGCTTAGCCTCACTGTTGCTGTCTTTACCCACAGTTTAATACTGGTGCATCTGTAAGTGTCCAGTCACACTGTTATTTTTACAATTGGTAAAAGTGAATTCACACATTCCAGCCAATCAGAATAGATTATTTTAAGTGGCCACAGTACAAAATGAAAAAGTGCCGCTTTAAAATGGGTCCATCAGGATGGGTTCACCATTCAGTTCCTTAAGAACCCTTCCTCTAGGGTGCGACAGGCCTGGTGGTTGATTCATGCTGATTCCAAACCAATTTTATGTGATTTAAAGTAAGAAAGTAAGCTGTTTAAAACTGATGCACGGCGTATCGGAGACACCTGGGAATGCATTTCTGCAACGACAGGTCTCGTATCTCCACCATATGTTTGTCGCGGTAGCGTGACGGATGTGGCAATGGAAGCCTTCAGTGTTCGTGCATTTGAGAGGATACAGTTGCAAATTATTCTGTGTATGTGGTAGCATCTCACCAACAAACAGACAAAAGAACAGTAGGGGGGGGATAACACCACTCTAGTCCATCATGCTTGATATCCCTTGTCATTTCTCATCCGGCAGAAAAACAGGTTGTGTTTGTGTCTTTCTAGTCCCGCTGTCTTTTAGTTAAAACACAAAGGCAGTTTATTGTTGTAGTATTTTGCTTTTTGGATCAGAGTTTCTATCTGGGAACTGACGTTAAATAATATTGGTCACAGTACGGTCAAAACATGAGTGAATCAAACAGTGGGCGGTATTTTTTAATGAATGTTTTATATGTTTGTACATTTTAAACCTCCAGAAGTACAGCTCTATTGTAATTATAACTTTTCCAGATAGATGGATAGATTCATATGTGGTGATAATGGTGAGTGTGAAAGATATACAATTGGTTTATTACGATATGGCTATACGAGGCAGCCAGATGATGTGAATTCAACGACCGACCACTTGGGAGTGATGGATGTGGTTGTGTGTGTGTGTGTGTGTGTGTGTCTCATAATTGCCCTCTCCCCGTTGGTAAACATCCCTGTTCACGGCTCCGCTCCACAACGGTTGGAGGCTCTGGTTGACGAGACGAGCAGATGACGCGTCTGAAATTATACGCAACCTGCGTGAATTCAAATGAGTGTCAAAGGTCACAGTAACGGGAACCACAGTGTATATTATTTCTTGCTGCAGGCGTCCAAAGAGCTTCACGCAGAATCCACACAACGCAATTCTGAAGAGGGAAAAAAGGTAGAGCTTTTGTTTTGTATGATTTTCGGGGGAATGAGAGATGATACGTCTATAAAATTCGGTCACATCTTTGGACAGGTGCCTGTTAAAGTTTGATCTTTGACTGGCTACAACTTCCCTGTGAGACTCCCACAGCAGCTATGGCAATACTACTGAATATTAATACACTACTTTTTCCTCACACAGAATAATCAGATAACTATAAGATAGCTATACTACGTTTTTTAAAAAGTTTATACAATGTGTATAACACATTGCTTGTATCCACGAGGTCAAAAGAAATATGCCAAAAACATTTCTTACCTTGAAAAACTGTTAGTTTTAAAAAGTTAAAGTTGCCCAATTGGATTTTCTTGTAAGGAAACAAAAGTTCCGTTTACATTTCATTCCTCATGAAACAAAGCCAGCACCTTACAGCTTTTGCTGCTGCCATGTATATTTATGACAAACCTACAGCAGCCTTCGGGGGCTTGTGGGGAATATTGGTCACTTAAAGATAAATATTAAACAATATTGTGGCAAAAATGTACCACCCCTATTTAGAGAAACGGAGTGAAATGCGCATCATTGTATTGAAGGGCTGGATTTTTAGCAATCTAAGTACATGTTAATAAGATTTTAAAAGGGTTAACCCAGAACTTTGCTTTCATTTTGGCTCCCTAATTCACACTGTAGCTTTACAAGAAGCCACAAACTCACCAGTGCACCATTAATGTTAGGTGAAAGGTAATATTTTGCTCATCAGGGACTTGGTATGGTCCCCAAGGTCCCCAACGTTATCAGCATTTCAAACAAATAATAGACATCCCTTTTCCTTTTTGTTCCAAAAAGTAACTATTCCAGAACGATCAGGCTTCGAGCTCAGGTGTGTAGCTTCAGGTGCCCCAGGTATACAAAGCCTTCAATACATCCGTCAGTCACACTTTTCATTTACCGAGCGGGAGCTGTAAACACAAGGAATGATGACTGCAGGGGATAGAGAGAGATTAAAAACGAGTGTGAAAGGGATTGTGCTTTGATGTAGCAGCACTTCAAAGATATCCTCGCCTCTAGGGTGCATGTCCCTCCACTGTACTTCAGCTGGTGCTCAAAAACTGACAGGAAGTCCCCCCCCCCCCCTTCTTTTTTCCACCTCGCAACTGCACGTCGTCTTCTTCTTCTGCCTTTTTTCTTTTACCCCCGCAAAGCTTCGACAAATTTCCCTTCTCTTTCAGTGTGTGCAACATCCGACAGCTTCAGCGGAATGGCAGAAATGCATGTGAAGTATGTCGGAGAGGATTGGGCTCTGATCCCCCCGGTCCTCCCCCGCTGATCCCGGCTGGTTCTGTTCATCGGATTTAGTCCCTCCCTGCACTCTTCTGTAATACAACGATCTCTCCGTTTCTACATAAAACCTTTGTGATGGAAGGGTTTTAACTGCGCATTTAGTTTTGACAGTCTTGTTATGTAATGTTCGTTCTGAGAGTAACTTTGTTTTATTTTAGTTGCTATCTTTGTAACATTGTTGTGGAAAAACTTTCCTCTGGAACTTCCCCATGGCGCATGTAGAAGTGATTCTCGAATGGCAGATCTCTTAATGAATAATCTAATAATCAATCTGCCTGCAGTAGTGCGGATGATATGTGTGTGATGTGTGCGTGGCACAGAATAATGCATGCCCTCTTGTGATTGTTAATGATCAAAAGCATTTCCTTTTGATGAGAGGGATGCAGCGACAACTTTCCTTCCTGGAACGCAAAAAATTCCCTACAGTGGAGACGCGAGGGTTTTTGATTGGTTATGCTGCTCCAAGAACTGCTAAATAATGGACGTGTACATTCACAGGACTCACAGAACCTCTATTTCCATGCACTTTCGTGTTTTTTTTTTTTTACACCTCTCTCGTGGCTTTTCTTTTCCCACGGTATCATCGCAATGACGTGTAATCACTCCACTATGCACGTGCACATAAACATGAAATATTATTTTGAAGCCTGGTGGCCTCTTTAAACAAACCTGTATGTCATAAAGATCGCATCCTGTAAGAGGAAACCTGATTGGCTCCAGATCCAGGAATGAAGCTTGATTTCCACAGAGGTTGCATACTCATTACAGTCCCGTCTTAATAACCTGCCTCGCACTGTTGACATCTCAGTAAAAAATTCTCTAATTAAAGTCCATCAATCAGGCTCCACAGGTGGGTCTGATTCATTGCTGTCAAAGAGCACCACCAAGACACGGCACCGCGTCGTTCCCAGCGAGAAGCCTGCTTTCACCCCCACACGTCTATTAATGGGAATCCTCGACTGTTGGCTCACCTGCCTTTGTTTTTTTGTAGCCGTGGAGCCAAAGCGAGGCTCCGCCGCCGCACAATGGAGACGTAGACGTCTAATTGTGAGGGGAGAAACAGATGGCGTGCAAAAGCTTCGAAAGAAAAAAGGAGAAAACCGTTAAGCCTGAGAAGATTTGTCTTTTTTTCTGTTTTGAGTTGAAGCAAACCAGCGAGGAGAAAGCTGAGTGAGGTAGCTTCAGACCGAGGAGAACCACTTTGGTGGAGGGCCAGGTTGGGAGTTTTTGAAAGGGCTGTTTTGGCTCCACCGACGGGCTCTCGTGGGCCGACTTTAAAATCGCGTCTGAACTGTAAAAGCAAAGGTTTTTGGAAAGGGACGGGAACGTTTTCAGAGCGGAATGATGTTGGAGCGTCATGTTAAACCACTCATGGCAGCAAGAGAAACAGACAGCGAAGTGAGAGAGGGAAAAAAAATGGGGGATGGAGGTCGAGAAAGGACAGAAAGAGAGAAGAGGATCTGTGGGAGGCGGCACGATGTTTCTGTCTTTGTGCTCCCGTTCATTCAAGGCAGGACCACGGAGGCACTATGCTAAGCTAATGAGCTCCCACAGGATAGCGCCACTTTGGCAGACTGACAGATTACTCTATACCAACTCTTTTATTAGCAGCCGGCTTAGTGCAGCCCAGTCTACAGTAGCCGTAGCTTAGCTTAGCTTAGCTTGCCAAATCCCCCTGCAGATCACAGGCCTTCTGAACTGTTAGCCCACCCCAGTTTTCTGAATTATATATAAACACATCTCAGCTCACATCCCCCCCTGTTTTATATTAGCTCAGAGTGTTAAATATTGCATCATTCCTCTCCCTCTTTCAACAATGGCCTACAATATTAGTGCATTTGTGTTATATGTTTATTGCTGCCCTTGTACAAGTTGCTGGGGGGGGGGGGAGCGCAGGTACACAGCTTGAAAAATATGTCTTTCTAATCTAATTTTGCGTCTCTGCTCTGTTGTCTGCCAAAGTATTAATCACTCTCAGCACACCTGCCTGTGTGTGCTCAGACACAAGCAAAAACACACACACACACACACACAAGCTGTACTTTACAAAGACAACCTATTTATAATTAACTGTACTTTGCTTCCAAAAACTAGTGACAACCAGATGGGTGGATATTAATCCTTGCATGAGTGAGTTAAAGAGAATTAAAAGAAACTGAGTTCATTTTGTGAGTTTTGGGTGAAAATGTGAATAGACATGCTATTGAAATATAACTTTTTATATATAGAAATTACACATAAAAAGATTTTCCCCCATCCTCTCCCTGCATAAGTGAACTTCGTGAAGGAAAACCATGTGTTCCATGCCGACATTTTTAAAGCCAAAAATCAATCTTTCTATAATAACATTATGTGAAACGACAATTTGAAAAAAGTCGCTTGTAGTGATGAGCCTATAGAGAATAATCACCTGATTCTGCAGCTCCCCTCAGCAAAACATGTAACTTACCATCAGCGCATTAACAGTCACTGTGAACATGTTAGCATGCTGGCATTAGCATTTAGCTCAAAGCGCTGTTGTACCTATTTGCAGCCTCACAGAGCAGCTAGCATAGCTTACAGGCTTACTGTGTGTTCAGACAGAACACAAGGTGAATTGTAGAGGCTTTGGTTTGCATACAAAGTCAATGGAAAGGCACAAAGGTGATGTGAATTGACACAAAGATGCATTTTGCGCAGTTTCCCTTTTACTGGGGGCTGTATGAATCTACTTCATAAACGTACAGAGATGGAGGGACTGGAGGGAAGTAACAGAAAGAACTGGAGTGATACATTGGCTGTTTGGACATGGACTGCACAAATTTCGTGTATGGCGCGAGGCAAAAACTAGCTTTGCTCTCTGTCTCAACATAGCTTTTCTCTTGTTTTTAACTTTTACACCGTACATTGGCGAGGAGCTGTGTGTTGCTAGTGCGTTACATTGGACAATACTTGTTCTTCAACATTTTGTCATAGAAAAGGTTTCCTTATTTTATCTGTGGGGACAAACATTGAGAGTGAAGATTGTGTCCATGCCACTGGTTGTGGGAAATGTTGCTGCTGTGTTCAGACGGCAGGGAGGACCAGTGAGGAGCATCTGGAGACAAAAGGATGAGAGTTGAATCTCAGGGCTGCTCTCAAACACAGCAAATGAAGATGGATTCCACCGGGACGTGTCTCTCTCTCTCTCTTTCTGTCTCTCTCTCTCTCTCTCTCTCTCTCTCTCTCTCTCTCTCTCTCTCTCTCTCTCTCTCTCTCTCTCTCTCTCTCTCGAGAATATTGAGAAGAAACTGAAATCTTATGAACCTGTCAACATGATGGAGTGGGTTTGTATGTGTGTATACCATAGATATATCTATATACAGTATATATATATATATATATATATATATATATATATATATATATAAAAACACTTTTACCAAAGTGTAGAGAGAAAGT
>JAVQJD010000858.1:0-12506 GCA_036023655.1 Nannoperca australis
TTGACTCTATTTTCTATTCATTTCACAACGTATGGTGGTGAATAAGTGTGACTTTTCATGGAAAACACAAAATTGTTTGGGTGACCCCAAACTTTTGAACGGTAGTGTATATATATAAACTATATAATATGAATCTGCTGGAAAATTATTTTAGTCAGTTCTACAGCAGTCACTCAGACTAACAGCCAGACTGCAGCCTGCTACACAACACAAAAGCCACAAACCTTGAACAAAAGGCTACATTAATATTATCATTATACAAGGTAGTAGTATGGGAATGTGCAAAACCAGCATAACAGAAAGTTCTATGCTATTCCATGCATGCTTCAAAACAACTGCTAACAACACACTGTCTGAAGTGAGGCTAAAGTGCTTTGTCTCTCATTCCCCTACTGGCTCAGCCTACTAGCTGCTGTCAGTCAAACACAGTGTGCACACACACTGAGAGCAAGTTGAATTAGTCACACAAGTGAAAACAGCTGTGAGGGTGAATCATTGGCGTGTAGGGGCTTTGGGAACTTTCACGTGTACTTCATTGGATAAAAACTGAAAATGAATTGAAAATGACAAAAACTGTTAGAAAGCTTAACAATGTAGTGTAAAGTCTCACAGAGACCAACATCTGTACATCTGAGAGACTGTTCTCACACACACACACACACACACACAGTTCTCTTTCTCTCAAAGAACATCACACACACTTTCATGTCCCTCCCTGTATCTTTGTCTTGCTCACTTATAGATTATTTTTCTCTTTCTCTTCACACACACACACACACACAGACACACACACACACCAAACCGCCTTACCCATCTGTTTTACATCCTGTCCAATGCTTACTAAAAGCGTTTCTTCAGACTAGAGTCAAGTGTTTATGAGAGATATAAATGGTAATACCTGGCTTAACACAACAGGCCTCCCACTTTTCCCTCAGATAATATAAATTAAATAAGGTTTACTGTAGTAATGTTACATCTATGCACTTTATGTAAAGCTCTTATTTGGAAGTCGCTTTGGATAAAAGCGTCTGCTAAATGCCTAAATGTAATGTAATGTACATTGTCACCAAAGCCCAAACTGGTATACACACACATAGTAAATTCAATAATGTCTTTTGTTTAGTCTAAAAAAGACACAGATTTGTTGACTTATGATTCAGCATTTTCAAAGTCTCCAAGTTCACTTTTGAATCCACTTGTATTTTCTATGTGAGCAGTTAGAGTGGTTCACTGGATTGTTGCTGGCTCTGCTTGAGAATTGTTCTATTTGGTCAGTAGAATTGATTATGAGTGAGTGTGTGTCTCCACCTTCACCGTCTCCCCTGTGATAAATACTTTATTGACCTGTCTGCTTGAGACAGAAACAATGTTGCCATAGCTGTGTTCACAATCATTGATTCTTTTGTAAATATGTCTCTTTCTGTCTCTCTCCAGGCCCATACTGCAATTCCTTTGGAGCCTACATACCTAGCTGATGGTGAGTACTTTGATTTATATTTATGTAAAACACTGTTTTAAGGCAACTACAAATACACAGATTTAACAGTGTTAAATCAGATTTCTGTCTACAGTGAGGTTTTAGCATCTTACACACTCGGGGTGTTCACACCTGCCTTGTTTAGTTCGGTTGAACCAAACCCTGGAGCATTTTCCACCTTGGTGCGGTTCGTTGTGGCAGGTTTGAAAACAATAAGTCCACGGGTAACCGAACGGAGACCCTTTAGAGGAGGTGGTCTCAGCTTGGTTCCAAACTAACTCTGTTCATTTGATGTGGGAATGTGATCTGACCTCGATGTAACCCAATTATGCAAGTTCCTTGTTCTGCACAGTGGTCTGAAGGCAGCACATCTTTCTTGCAAAGTGTGAAGCAGTGTAGTTCAAGACGTTTCCTCAAAGTGCATTGGGCATTCTGCTAGTACAATTGTCTGGTATATTGCCCAGATAATTACCATAGTTATGAACAAATGGCAATGGTTGCTACATGTTAAAGCACATAGCAATGTTTCTCTTTAGTCCAGAAAACAGGACTTCCCGTTTTTACTTTCTTTCTTAGACACATTTGACCAATAAGTGGAGTGAAGGTTCTCATGTGGCTTGTAGTGTTGCATTTTGGTTCACTTGGTTTCACTCTGTGTGAAAAGAAACTAAACCAATAGGAAAACAAGGTCACAAACAGAGCAAACCAGCTATAGGTGACCTCTCACTGATGATGATGCAGTCCATTTTAACCCTCTGGAAATGACAGAATATGACATGGACATTCAGCAGGACAAAGTCAAATCAGTTAAAAAGTGTCACTTACATGTCCCAAGGATATCATTATCTCTGACGTCCATCATGGAAAATGTTCATAAATCAGAGTAATCAAACCAATAATCAAAAAGACGCTAAAGAACTTGCCTGAGAATCATCATGTTTTAAGTTTTATTCATTAACAAAGTAATCCAGTGATAGTTGTCTGTACATCCATGGGTACATTGCAAACATACATTCTTAATAGTCAATTCAACGTTACCAATTTACCAAAATGTAAATAAATATAAATTACATTACAACAGCCCATCTGATAAGCTTATATGGGGTCTCACTCTATTGATGGTTTTATTCATTTCTGTTGTCTTATTGGTTCCCAAATAGGCCTGTGTGTTGGTGTTGCATGTTTCCATATATCATATTAGCAAAAACATTTTCCTCCATTCCCCTTTGTGATGTTGATCAGTTTAAGCAGTGACAGACAGTCAGTGCTGGCTGAATGTAAGAAGCCTGCTAACTATACCAAAGTGTAATATAATAATATCATATGTGTTGCTCTCAGTCAAAAGAGAGGAGAGATGAAATGCTTGATAAAAGCTGCATTATCTTTGGAATTTAGCATATCCATTTACCTGCCACAACTGTCCCCCATTCATCTAGACTCTGGACACACACTATTTTTAGTCCCATTAGTTTTCTCCATCAAACACAAATCCCCTGCATCTCCCCTCCTCTCACCTCTCAAAACTTCACAATAGGAGGAGAGAGCCTCAAACAAACCATGCAGGCTCATTAGACAGACATTCCAGAGGGGAACTGAGTTGTCACCACAGCAGCAAACACTCGAGAGACAACCAACACAACAACAGAAAATCAAGATTAAGCTGGACACAACAGTCACGCAGCATACATATTAGTATTCCTTTCATATACCTCCTCCACTGCAGGGCCAGTGACACACACACGTCATGAGGCAATCATGCAGGTAGACTCCCTGCTGCTGAATCGACTTGGGCCACAAAGCTGCTGCACCTTTGTGTGTGTGTGTGTGTGTGTGTGTGTGTGATATAATTTGGAGCAAAGACAGTGTGAAAGGCGTTATGGAATACAAGCGGGAGGGATGGATGGTTACTAACAGAGAAAAAGAGAAATCAACATCTGAGGCCTGTACTACAAAGCACACAACATGTTGTAAGTTATGAATGTAAGCCTACTTACCGCTTTGAATGATGTTTTTAAATGTATTTTGTATTTGCTCTAAGTCCGTTTTACACCCCCGGGGTTGCAGCTGAAAGAATAAAGATAATATTTTCCTACACTTCCTAAGAATACATCTAAGCAACACATGTACTTCTAGTTTGTGCCCTAATGACAGGGCAGTGATATTATAAGCCTGCATTCGCAAAGTTGGTTTTTTTTCCCAGTGGTCTTTCCTGCATTTAACAGAAGTATTTAACTTCTTCATATTTCTCTAATATTAGTTTGTTTGTTGTTGGAAAAAAATAGGCCTCTCTGCTGCCAGTATACTTGTCATGTTTGTGATTGGTCATATGCTGCAAACCCCGCCAATTTTATGTGAACATGCTCATGGATTACCATGTTGATAACCATCACAGTTGTTAGGCACAGTGAAGCCAGATAATGAGGAGAGATCCTGGGTGTGTTGAACTGGCTTTGTAGTGCAGGACTCTGCTAACTTTGCACCTGATCAGAAACAGACCTATCGAACCCGACAGGCACAAATCCATTTACGAAACAAGAGATCCAAAAGGGACCAAAGTGCAGTGAGACCCAAAAGGTTGCCCTGCTGGTTAGTGATTGTTTAAACTACTAAATATAAACGGCACATACAGCAGTATGTATACAGTATACAGCAGTATATTACTTTATATACTTTATATTAAAATGCAGCATATTACTGCTTTATAAATCAGACCTACAGCTATTTATAACTATATAAAAAGTATCAAGTCCAATTTGAAACCTCCCCTTTTTAGCAAAAAGTGAGGACATGTAAACAAGGACAGGGCAGGAAGAATAAGAGGCTAAGAGAGAAAGAGGGATAGACAAGAGGAGAGGAAGAAGATAATGAAGGAGTAGAGGACAGAACTGGAAAAGCATGGAGGAAAGAGGACAGAAGAAGAAAGGGGAAGTGAAGGAAAGAAAGTTTTAACAAAGGAGAAAAAGGCGGAAAGCAGAAGACAGCTCTCTCTTCTCATTCACTAAATCGTTCGTCTTGTCTCATTTCCTCTGTGTACATAGTTGGTGCAAATCCCTCCATCTCAACATCTTTAATTAGTGTTCTAGTCTTCATCCCTGTGTGTGTGTGTGTGTGTGTGTGTGCAGTTGTGTGACTGAGGAGAACATTGGTCCTATTTAAAGCCAGGATCTTCATGTGTCATTTAATGACGCTTAATCCACTGCAGTAGTTCACACACACACACACACACACACACACACACAGCTGTCAGTTGTAATGGAGGTCAATTGAAGGTGATTTCATAGTGCAGTTGTCAGAGCCAAATGGACTAATTTATTCAGTATCCTAGTGTCACTCAGTTACACCTTCTATGTCCATTCAACCTCCACACAACCATCGTCAGGCCTGTGCTTTTAACACTTTGAGCTTTAGTGGCCACAGAATGCTTCACAATGAAGTCAGTAACCAGTGTTCACGTGTCCTGGAAGATATGGACAACCTGGACAAATGATTCACTCCCTTAAAAATACGATGATAATAATAATAATAATGCAATAATATTTCATTAGTTATTGATCGTTTCAGTTCAGTACTTTGATGTTTTTTACTAAGGTGAGGATGTCTACATCTGCTGAAGTCAACACAAGTAACAGTTACACGTTTCTGTTACCAGCAACCAGGCGGTGATGACGACAATTAATTATCTTTTAATATCAATCTTTAGTTGTAGAAGACTTTACAAAGTGCTTCAACTTCACAACATCAGCTCATAAACACTTTTTTAAAATTAACAAATAAAAACAGCAAAAAGGCAAAATCAAAAACAATCAGGATAAACTCTCTGATAAAAGTATGTTTAACTTTCTTTTTTTAAAGAGAACACAGCATAAAATCAAGGCAAATTTCCCTCTTAGTCTCTTCCATCTATCAGTAATTCTGCCCTGCCAACAGTTAATAAGGAAGGACTCCCACATGCTTACCCTAATTCCAATGTACCTTAAATCATAAGGTAATCCTAATCATTAAATCATAAAAGTAACCCATTGTATTTTATCTAGGAGAGTTTTTGCCTGATTAACTGCAAAATACATTTATTGGCGTTCTTTCAGAGAATGAGATAAAGAACGAAATTAAACGGCTGATCACGTTATCTGTGCCTCTGCTTCTTTGTGTCTCAGAGTTAGATGGCTCTTATCCCGCCTACGGCTATGCTGATCTGCCTCTGGACACCCTGCCACTAGACCCTGACCTCCACGAGCCCTACATCCCTGACATGACCTACGACCCAAGACAGTCCTACCCTGAACCACTCTAACAGGTAAACACACACACACAACACTGTGTTGACTCTCAAATTTTTTGTCGATCTTTGGTGTCAAATGTTGCACTTTTTACAATTAGAGAAATATTCATGGAAAGTCAAATACTACTACTAATAATAATAATACTGTATATTTATATAGAACATAACAAAATCTGTTATTACAAAGTGCTTTAAAAAGGACAGGCATATGGCAATAAAATAATTAAAGGTTGAAAGATTGTACATTGTAATTAGGTCCACGTCTTGTGCATGTGTAGAACATACATTCTGATGTGCAGGTTCATATAGCAAGTGTGGAGGTATGTTGAACACGAATGAAGAACTTTGCATGTTATTTAGAACTTTCCTTCAGATGTGTTATGGTTTCCCAGTAGCTTGTAGGCCCTTGGCATCGTGTGCTGACACAGTTTCTCAGAAGTTTGGTGTGGCTCTGGATCTATGACGTTCCTTCATGTGTGCATCGTGTTAAGCCAAATCTGCCGTCATCCAGGATTTATGCACTGCCCCGACACTTGCTCTCACCACTGATAGCTGGACTTTGACCACCCACGTGTATCAAACTTCTAAGAATTACTCTAAAGAAGTTAAATAAGTAAACAAGCACAACTTGCTTCTACTTACAGTAAAGTGTAGGAGTAATCTTCATAATTATTTTTATTATTGACCATATGCCATATATTCACAGTAAGAATTTCATTCACTGAGCCCCCATTTATTGTTTATACTCTTCTAAATAAAATACAAAAATGATAGCATGTGCTGTGGCAATATTATGCAGAAATGTGCAGCTTGTTAATGATGGTCATTGCATGGCTGTGTAGGCTACCTATCATAGGAACATCTTCTGGAAGCTGGCAGCAGTGTAGTTCAACAGTTTCCTCCTGTGTCACAATGTTCAGCTTATCTCAAAGTGCCGAGTCAGAGGCAACTAGAAGAAGCTGGAGATGTTTAAAGATGTTGCGCCTCTCATCAGCCTCTTCAGCTCTGACTCAACCACTCTCAATGTGTGAACCACCCTACACAGGTTAAATGTCATAATACTGACTAAACACATGTGATACAACATGTTAATTGTTGAGCTTTGAGACTGTTGGTAGGTGTACTATTGAACATAGCGAGCTGTTCCCCCCTACTTTCAGTCTTAATTCTAAACTAAGTTAACTCGTCCTGATGTCAGACGTGAGATTTATATTGTTCTTCTCATCCCACTCAGATAGTGAATAAGCCTATTTCCAAAAATTATGAACTATTTAATTTGAGAAGTTTTGCAGTAAAAAAATGTACATTTAGTTGTTGATTATGCTTAAGAAAATGTGTTGGTTGTATTTTTTTTTGTTGCAGGAGAATAAAACAGAAATGCTGAAAGAAAATGAGAGAATGACCAAATCACAAGAAGAAAGACTGGATGAATAGATGGAGGAAGAAGGAGACTGGATGTTTTAATCACAAGGGGAATCGGGCCCTTCAACAGGTGGAAAAAAAAATCCCATTTGGCAATCAAGAACTATCAGCATAGGTTGCTTATTAAAAAAAAGAGATTTATTGTTGCTGTAAATGAAAAATGTAACTTTGTTATAATGTTTTACTGTGGGTGTAAGTGGGGGGCGTGGGTGGGGGGGTGTATCTGGAGTCTTAACGCATTGTTACTCTGGTAACTTTTTGAAACAATCAAATTAGGCAAGAATGCCTTACATTGACAGTTTGGGACGGGCAGGACAAGCAGGAGGGGCTCAACGAGTGATATTCCTTACCAAATGTTTTAGCATTTCATCTGTGAAGGATTTACAAGTTAGAGAGAATTTGAATTGGCTGAAATGACATCACATGTGATGCAATGTCTGTTGTAATATTAGCTGTGACATACAGAGATTGTTTCCCTACATGTGTATCTCATGGGAAACACCCATATTAGTCAGTAAGAAGTTCTATCACTGCAGAGTTAACTATAACCCCCAGTTTAACCAACGTTTTACTGACATCACAAAAACACGTTTGAAAACTAACAACTCTGAGATCTTTCTTGCAAAACACGCAGCATTTGACAGGAATGGAGTTTCTCCCTGATTGGTATTATTGACACTCACAATTGCTTCCAAATGCTACCTGTGTATCCCAGCCTTTAGCCGCTGTTTTCTAGATGTCTGCTCTGTGTATTTAACAGTGCACATGTCCCAGGGTGTCCATGTGTGGTCGTTGCATGGTAGTATATCGTGTTCTGATTGAACTATTCTTCACCTTTACATACTGAGGAAAAAAAAGACATCTGAGTTTTACAAGCCATTTTGGAGTATGCTGGCCATTTGGAAAACCTAAAAGTGGAACTGGACTACAAATCCCATGTCCAAACCTTACTTTCACCAAGCGGATATTCTGTTGAAATGTCTACAGGAAATGGACTACAAATCTCTTTGGCATTAGACTACTAATCCCACCATTTTCAAGTCATACCCAATTAGACCCACACATCTCCATTGGAAATGGACCTCAGTTCTCTGATCAGCTTGTACACACCTTTGTGGGTGCCACTACAGAGTAAACTTACAACAGTACAGTAAATAATGTCAAATTCCTTTTGTACCAGGGGTGTGCCAATCATAGAAATGTATCATTAACTGAAAGTCACTGTCAGTAGAGGGGTGGGGGGGGCTGCAAGCTCTAATATAATATAATACCTGCTGCTGCTTACAGCATGTATTAAATGTTCCATCTCTGATTGGTGTGCAGCCCCTCTTCTACTGAACCATCACATCATAGTACAGGCCACATAATATGCATTGAAGTGCAGCTGCAGTTGGAAGGTGGACATCATGGACAGTTGGGGCAAAAAGTGCTCTGTGCACCAGGGGCATCTGTGCTTGTACAGTGCAAAACTGCTGTTTTTCATTGCAATACCAACAACAGCAGCCTTTGCCTGCAATGTTAAGAAAGCACAACTACAATGACTTATCAATTGCTGAGGCAATCTACCACAGCTATACTGTTCCTGAATCTGAACATCATTAAATGTTATTTTCAACTGTTTTGGTATACTGTACATTTATTAAGCTTGCATGGGGGACTGTCCAGTACTACGGATGATTTAAAATGAAATAAAATAAAGTCACAGAAATAAAGTAAAATAATACAAATTGTAATATGTATTTCCTTTTTATGTTATGCATTTACTGTCATAACTAAATGTACTTTGATAGTTTACATTGAATTATGACACAGTAAATCCCCACATATAAGAGAAAATATATATACCACTGTATTTTACTTTATTTGTTTGTTTTTTAATGTTTGTTTTTCCCAGATCTCAGCAACTACTTTTAATAGAACCGATGACTTGAGCTACTGAAATGAAACCCATGTTGGAAAATAACAGCAGTCTTGCTGTGAGAAGTGCTGCTTTTCAACAATATCATAGAGCCATGTAATACCTGTGTTTCAGAAAGGTGGGTACATTCTAGGGCCTTTCACAGTATACAGTCAGCCATGGGCTAAGACTGCTGTTAACCCTTTTAGGAAGAATGTTGGCTAACAGCTGACTTCAGCTACCTCTGAGTGGACTCCCATACAGTAAAATGAGCCCGGACATTTTGGTTTGTGCAACAAGTGTTGTCTTCTGTTCTTTTTTATTTAAAGTCCTGGCCCTGGTTACTGTTATTGTGCATGTTGTCGTCCTTACAGTGATGTGATGCCACATCTGCTTGATTAATCACGATTGACAGCACTGCAGCCAACCCCTATGAATACCTAAGCTTAGATTTGGTATCACCTCCTGAGCACAGCCCAAATTTTGTTCCAGCAACTCATCCCCAAAACAGGCGGAGAACAATGGAAACAATGGATACATGTAACATTACATTTGATTTAGCTACTACAGTGTAAAAATGCCCTGGGCCTTCTGCAGTCTGGGGTTAAGGTTAATCCAGGAATGAGAAATGCAGGTATGAACAGCTCTTATGAATATGTACCACATTATTTCTACTTTAGGAAATGGAGATATGCATATTGGCACCGGAAAAGCAAGCATTCTTAATAGTCACTGAAGAAGGCTGTACTGTGTAGAATTGCACTGTGTACAACTACTTTTAGACTAAGATAGATATTTCATTTGAAAAGTAAAAACAAGCAAGACTTTAGGAGACAATGTTAAGATTTGCAAGATTCATGAATGTACACGCAGTGCAGGCGAACGCCTTCTGGCTGGCTGCAAACTGGTGACAGTCCTAAAGGTTAATCTGCACACTGTGGTCACAGATGCATTAGTCAAACCTGAGGTTTGGTAATCCTTGAGGAAAAACCCCATTACTGATTTCATTAGCCATCAGCCACAAAAAAATGGCACAGCCCTATTTTGCACTGATGTTTCCACCACAGTGTGGACATTATCATAATGAAAGGTGTTCTTTTTTTATCCTACAGTACATACAACTGTGTGTTTGTGTGGCGTTTGATGTTGTTGATGTGTTGATGATTGCTCTGCTGAGAGAAGGTGAAGCTAAATAGAGTGAGGGAGAAGATTCACATGAGGAAATGTGACCAATAGTGCTCCCTGCTGGTTCTGCTCATTAAGAATAAAATCCTCCTACACATTTTTCTGCTGGTAAAAATCTAACTATTTTTCATGAGCAATTAACAGCATGAATTAACCAAGCATATTTGAATATAACATGATATCCTCTTTTGCAATATCCATATATCATCATCACGTGCTACTTACAATTAAGAATATTGGTTTTATATGGCAATGACACTTCTGTATATTATAAAGCACTGTAAACTATAACATATGATGATTAAATTTTATATCAAATCACCTACAGAGACATCGTGCCTTTGGCTATGATATATGACACTGTATATGCTGACTTTCCTCACCTGTAGAGTTGAAACAAAGAAGGATGTGATGGTGGAAGGGGAGATATGTAAAGTAGTGAACAGGAAATAGAGGGAGGGATGAATGGCAAGAAGATTTAACTAAGTGGGTAATCACTTTGTTCCTGCTCTTTGTCTCGTTAAGCAGGAAGTGGAGAGTTCTGGAGATAGACTGGAAAGACTTTGCAAGTATATAAAAAGAGTAAGACAAAAAGCACAGCCCAGAGATTTTAAGATGAATTCTTCTTAATTAGTATAAGTATGTAGCTGCTCTTAGTCACACTCAAGGGTGACATTCAGTAACTGGATCAGCAACAAGTTGAAACATAACTCTGCCTCTTCCTGATATCTCAAGCTGTCTGACAAAAAGCTACAGACGAGCTCTTCCTCTGCAAAAGAAAAATAAGCAGAGCACATACAGCAGCATCACCTTATCTCTTCATCCTCTTGAACAGCAAAGTGGTTGTTCACATGACCAACGATAGTCGTCAAGCTAGCATGAGTGCAAAATGTTCTACTAGTCCCGATTACCTTCTTAAAATATAGGTAGCAGCCTAGTTGGCGACGATCTCTAAAAGTTGCCAACAGATGACAACTGCCACGTGACCCTTGCCTTGCGGGTGTAGGTTAAAATCATGTTGTTAAACATCCATATAAGGCTGTATTCATAACAAATCAGGCGCTGTGGAGACCAGTCCGCACATTCATTTGAACCTTGGTATTGGTATTGGTGGTGGTGGTGACCACAGGGGGTGCAGAAACAGACGCAGACGCAGACTCCCTGCCGTGAAATAAGACGGAAGACGCCCAGGTGAAGCAGAACCTTGTTTACCATGTAGCACTCCTCTGTTTACAAAGGACTGTGAAGATGGAGAGTGATCGCTGTCGTGATGACCTTTCCAGAGCTGTTCAAACCTGTCATGAGGGAGTACAAAGATAATAATCGGCATGGAGTTGCTTGACATTGTATCGCTCTTCAAGTTGGGACTGCTGGTTAGTATTAGCACTGCACACTGTGCTTGATTTGGTCTGAAGACAGCCTTAGTGAATGCATCATCATGACATTTGTAGCTGATTCTGACCATCTTCAATTGAATCCATTGCTACTTCAAGATGTTACGTTCAGTTCAGTAAAAAACTACATTGAATATAAAACATAGTATACATAATAATTATTTACAACAGAGTTATCTGATTCTGATTGTTTCTGTGGCTTTCACAGTCTGTTAACATGCTTTAAATGAAGAAGAAACATACTGTAAATCACAGCTAAGCTGAAATCAGTACTCCCAGTTACCGGTGAGGGGAGAACCATAGCTAAAAGATTCCTGAACAACAGGGTTTCTGTATAGTCACTTCACACAACACCTCTACCTGCAGGAAGCAGAGGACCCTCAAGTGTATACTGTATTGCTTCCTGAGATATACCATGTTTCATTCTTCATTTTTTTCACTTTCTTTATTCAGGAAATTTTAACAGAGAGCCAATCTCTCTGTTTTGCAGGAACGCTGTGACCACACTCACACAGCTACATTCATTAGACTAGAGAGTAATGTGAAATGATGTGGTGGACAGGTTGTTCCATACAGCGGCAAGAGAGAGGAGAGAAGTCCTAGGAAGTCTCCCGGCAGTCTAGGCCTATAGCAGCATAACTAAGGGGGGGCTCAGGGTTCACCTGAGTCAGCCCTACTATAAGCTTTATCAAAGAGGAAAGTCTTAAGCCTACTCTTGAATATGAGGGGGTTGTCTGCCTCCCGTAAACAAACTGGAAGCTGGTTCCACATAAGAGGAGCTTGATAGCTGAAAGCTCTGGCTCCCATTCTACTTTTAGAGACTCTAGGAACCACAAGGAACCTGCATTCTGA
>JAVQJD010000862.1:0-30969 GCA_036023655.1 Nannoperca australis
GTGTGTGTGTGTGTGTGTGTGTGTGTGTGTGTGTGTGTGTGTGTGTGTGTGTGTGTGTGTGTGTGTGTGTGTGTGTGTGTGTGTGTGTGTGTCCAGATATTATCCAAGAGATTTCCATAATTGTCCACCTCACATAATCCTTACATTGAAGACAGGGATTCTTAATAAGCTCCTGTATTTCACAATAAAAGGTAGATCCATTGCCAGTCTATCCCCTGATGTAACAGCTATGAAAAATAGATACAGGCTGAGTGGATGACCAAAGATAATGGGTTTAATGTGAATCAGGTGTACTGGCAAGACATTTCGTTTAGCCCAACATTCTTTTTTGGGTTCACCGACTGCCACCAGTCCTCCCACACAGGATGGCCAAGAGTGTATTTATGGTCATTTGAACCACAAGCTTTTCTCGCCATGCAAAAAAGATCTTAGCTAAGGCGCAGTCATTCATAAACATGAAGCCTGAAAGTATTGCCACATTTTACGTATTGATACAAGGGTTGTGGAGAAAGTGCTTCTGAGAGCTGGCCCTTCCATTTCTGATAGTTAGCCTGCAGCTCCACATGTCAAATATACTGTAAGTTAGCATGGAGACATCTTGATGTGAATGTGTTCTTTTCTCAAGACCTTGAGGGGTAAGGGTCCTGTAAGTATAACCTACTCTGAACATTATGACTTTAGATTCACATTTACATAAGTTCAAATGTTTTAGCTTCACAGGGAAAATAATATTACAGCCAGTTCAAAATGACCCTGAAATGCTACACATTCCTGACTGTATTTCTTTACCAATCCAACATGTTTCGAAATAAAAGCGTGAAAGGACTCAAAAATGGTTCCTTCTATGAGCAGGGCTAAAAGTCAAAAGCAGCAAAGTGAGGGTAATTACAGGTATTGATTCACTGCTCCAATTATACAAGGAGATTTGACCCATGAAGACTATGCTAGTTTTCTATTAGTTTCCTCTTTTTTTCTTTTTACAGAATGTAAATGATTCATTAAGTAATCGTGTCACGTAAACGGCTTATACACAAAGTCTTCCAAGCTGTCCACATGGTCAGTCAAGAGAATCCGTCAGAAGGTAGCTAAAGAACACCAATAACATGCAGTGACAGAGGCATGAGTGCCGTCACCGGGGATGTCAGCGGAACATATGAAGGTCTTGTCCTCAAGAAATTGCCACAAAAACTTGATTTCTGTGGCATATCTAGCCAGTTACAGTGGTGAAATCCTTAAACTTTGAGGCTCTAAAACCAGATGCCAATAAGTCGAATCTTGTAAGAAATACACACTAGTCTTGATTAGGTTGCACTGCTCTTGGGATTCCAAATATGATGGTGTCAAGTCATTTTTTCTAGGGGTCTACCTTGTTCTGTAAACATTAAATAAACAGAAAAATATTAACAGTCCCAAAATTCATTCCCAGCCCCGCAGTTAATTGGGACCAATAAAAAGTGGGTGTCACTGTTCCTGTAGCTAGCTATCGGACCAGCTGTCCTCCAGAGACTGTGAATTTGTGAGGGGTGAAACCTCAGAGCATGGGGTTTTCTCTCTCCTGTCAGGGTATGAAAAGATAAGTAGAATTACAGTGTCCCGTTTGTGTGGGATGCTGTGCTTTTCCCCAAAGACAGAATGACGGCTCACCCGGGAGGTAATGAACAAATGAATTTGTCTGCTGGATTGGTGAAAAATCATGCATTTTTATTTTAAGATAAGAAGGGGCTTGCTGTTACTAGAGAGCTACAGAAATACTGGAAAGCCTGTCAGCAAACCAGGTCGGGCCTTTTGACAAAATGGTTGTCAGGTGGAATTATTTTTTGCAAAAAATAAGGTCAAATACCTGACTGAATCCCTCAGTGTTTAACCTTTTTAAATCCCATAAATTTACAATTTAAATAGGATTTAATTTATTGGAAAATTAATAGATGTTAATGGATTATAGACACTGCGAATTACTCTTTGACAATTGGGGGGTCTCATGGCATGTAAATAATAATGAGGAATTAAATATATATATATATTTATATACACATATGTGTGACTAATTTCTACAACTACAAATCCCACTATCACAGGTGCTCAGTTGTTTTTTTCTCCAACAGTACCTTCATAGTAAACATAACCAAAATGCAACCATTTCACAAAATTAACCACCTGTTGATGAAGTAAACCTATATGTGTCAATGTTGTCATTGGGCAAACAACCTATTCTGTTGTTTTTTGAATCACTGACAAACAACCTATTTTTAATGTATCCATTCATTAACCCCATGTCTGTTGTAAGCTTAGAAATGCCTGAATACTGAATACGAATTTCTTAAAACATCATTCATCAGCAACTGTACCAAAATCCCAACCTTTCTAACAACTATTGATCATTAATACTCCAAATGAATGTGTAAGTAGATTACAGTAAGGATAATTTAAGGAAGTGTTGTTTCATGCATTCAAAATGACTTTTTAAATGTTATACATTTTTTACAGTACATGTATCATAAAACACTATTTAGACAGTCACCGCGTTGATGTAGAGGGTCATCTTAATCATAAGATAAATAATCACTGAGTTGAAATTGTTGGAGAGTGTATCAACAGTGAAATGATACAAAACAAAGTAAACTGTGGCTTATTTATTGGACTGAATGGCATATTTACATTCTTAAATTTTACACCATCTGTCTACAAGACCGGAGGTCACATCCACTTGTTAAGAAAATAAGCTTTGCAAAATAAGTGTTATGTGGCTCTGCAGTGACTTCTAGAAAGTCTGAAAACGTCCTCAGAGTGAGCATAACACTTACTGCTGAACTTTACTTGGTAGGATGGTCCTGAATCTTTAGGACTGTATTCTAATGAACTTGTACAAAAAGTGATTATTTGAGGTATAAGGTTTAAGTTAGTGGTTTCGCATGAATGTCTAATTTATTAAACCAACCTTTGTTAACCTGGTGTTATTTAGGCAATATAAACATAGAGTTTCTCCAAATAATGAGAGGTTGATCAGTTTCCCAAGATAAGAGATAATTAATCTTGGAGGGAAAGATCAATTGTTACAGCAGCACTGGGAACAGGCGAGAAGAGGTCAATCCAGAAAGCTTTCGGCTTTAATTCCAAACTATCATCACCAGAAGGAAGCAGAGGTGTAACAATCAACAGCTAAGCCTCAGTGTGCTGTATATACACAGTACAGTATGTGCTCCCAAATGACAATTACATTTGCTAAGCTGTTATTGAGTATGTTTGAGAGGTGACAGGTGCCAGAAAACAATATTAAAGTAGTATATAAGTCTGCTAGCGCTACCCGACTCAGATTGTTGTTACTCAAATCAGGGTTGAGTGCGAACAGGGTGAAAAGAGCTCGGCGAGATCAGTTTGAGGTGACAGCGACATTCGTCTAATATAGTAAACAAGCCAAGTTAGCCCCTGAACTGATGCGTACTAACTATGCTTATGACAGATCCAAACTGTGTAACTATTTTTGCTGACACTAGATATCAAACAAAAGCAATAGACTAGATCATATGAAGTTGCTGTGAGCTGTACATTTTCCACTTGTAAGCAGAAGGCAACAGATAACGTTATCTTGAAGCCTGACCGGGCAATGCCTCCGTCTGCCTCATTCAGACTCACCCTGGATCCACGTCTGCAATTCAGCACATTTCCCTCACGTACACCTATTAACATGTATAGAAAATAGGGCATATATAGCATACATAGAAGCATATGATTGTGAAAATAATTTGGTGATTATAGTATTTACCAAACAGACATCCTGCTGTAATCTTTGTGGCTGCAGATGTTTGTGCTGCTCATATTCTAATCAGATGGGGGCTCAAACATGTACGGAAAGATTTGAGAAGTTGTGTTAATTAGTAGGTTTACAGTTTGCTTTGGGAACCTTCACACCGGCAGGAGGATGAGGCAGAGCTCACAAGCACTGGATACTCAGCAGGCTTCTGGAGGTTTGGCCAATCAGAAGTTAGTGGGCTTATAGGTGGGTAGCCTTAAAGAAACGGGTTGAACTGAGGGGCTGCATAAAGGGCCAGTATAAGATAGATAAGATTTTTTTTTTTCTGTGAATCTTGCAAAGCTACTCTAGTGGAGTAACAGCATAAAAACATAAAAGGTCTCCTTTAATGTCATGTTAGTCCTATCCTGCCCCCTTTTAAACAAACAAAAGACAGTTCACACAGCTCACATAACATGTTGATGTTGCTTGCATTGTTGTAAGTCATTCTGGAAATGAGTGTGGGCTGAATGCCTTACTTTTTGGCTAATGTAGAACATGCAGCTGGATCTATCAGAATAGGGACAAGAGGATTCCTTCGGGAATTTCAGTGTAAAAAGTAAATTGTGCATTTATTTATAATACAGCCCAGTTTATTTCTTAAGGATTTGTTGATGAACTCCTATGTACAGTGGGTACAGAAAGTATTCAGACCCCTTTAAATGTTTCACTCTTTGTTTTATTGCAGCCATTTCCTAAAATCGAAAAAGTTCATTTTATTTCTCATTAATGTACCCTCAGCACCCAATCTTGACAGAAAAAAAACTGAAATGTAGAAATTTTTGCAAATGTATTAAAAAAGAAAAACTGAAATATCACATAGTCATAAGTATTCTGACCCTTTGCTCAGTATTGAGTAGAAGCACCCTTTTGAGCTCGTACAGCCATGAGTCTTCTTGGGAATGATGCAACAAGTTTCTACATTTCTGTTTTTTTCTGTCAAGATGGGGTGCTGAGTGTACATTCATGAGAAATAAAATGAACTTTTTCGATTTTAGCAAATGGCTGCAATAAAAAATTTAAAGGGGTCTGAATACTGTGTGTGTGTGTGTGTGTGTGTGTGTGTGTGTGTGTGTGTGTGTGTGTGTGTGTGTGTGTGTATACACACGGGTAGACTAAACACAAAGTAATTTATTAATCACAAAATGAGCAACATAATCAAACAAAAAGGGGGAGGAATCTGTAAAGTCAGTAGTGTAGGGAGTGGATGAAAAGGCAACAACGGTAACAAATGCAACAATGCAGAAGTATGAGGAGATCTGCCCCAAGAGGACTGGCTATATACATGGGGAACACAAGGCCCAGGTGTCTACCATGTTGCTGATTAACCAGCCAATTGGTTGGCAGCCCTGGAAAAAGAGGGAAAGCCTCAGCAGAGTGAACCAAGCATATATACATTAAATACATTTTTATACATATTTATATACATATATGTGCACTGCCTGTGTAAAATCCTGTTCTTACCTGTCCATAACCTGCAGTTTATTCATTTTATCTTTACTGTACACCTGCCCACCATAGTATATTACATTTTATTGTCCATACATTATCTATATCCGCTACATCCTTAGAGGGTCGCGGAGGGGTGAAGCTGATTCCATTGGACAAGAGGCAGGGTACACCCTGGACAATTCATGTTCTCAGTCACCCCTAAGGGCAATTTAGAGTCATCAGTTCACCTAACCTGCATGTCTTTGGATGGTGGGAGGAAGCCCGAGGACCCGGAGAAAACCCACGCAGGTACTTGGACAAGAAGCAGGTGAGTTTGAATGCAGAACCCTCTTGCTGTGTGGCAAGCACTTTATTGCCTTAGATTCTCTTTTACTTGCATGATTTTCTTTTCTTTTTGTTTATTCAGTAGTGGAGAACAAGAGCAAATATGTTTAAAACTTGTTAGGTATAATTTGGGGAAAATTTAACTAATAACAAAAGCAGTTTCATTCTATCGTAATTGTAGTAGTTGAACTGAAATTGCAACAATGTTGGATTTGTGACAACAGTTTCCTTGTTTTGCCTCCCTCTAATGTAGCAGACAGAGAAGAGCTCTTAAACTGTACAAACACATCCAAACTTGACCTTTCCACAAGATAAAGATGATGATAGTAGACAGGAAAACCACCAGGTTTGCTCATGAACTGTAGTACTATAGTGCTCACTGTAGCACTAGACTGAAGCAAAAGAAAAAGGATCAGTCAGGGTGTTTATTTTTCCTCCCAGCAAAAAAGACCTTCATTAATGGTTTTGGATATGCTGCCCTTTTGGAGACATGGAGTGGTTTAGACCTGGTCTTTCTTTCCTTTTTCCTCCCTTTCATTCCCTCCCTCCCTCTCTCACCCAGGAGCTGGAGGGGAGCTTGTAAAGGCAGCAGCCATACGTTGTGTTAAAAAAATAATCCAGGTTTTATTAGGATTTTCATGGGAGGGTGGCATGGGGTGGGGTCAAGTGGTTATATAGCACAATTCAGCTCCTAACCAGAAAGAACTGCACTGTTATATACTGTACTAACTGCTACACACACACAGCTATTGGAAATAACAGTGGTGATTTCTTGGAGATAGAGCACAAAGGTAGGAGTGTAGACGTGTATGTGTGTATCCGTGTGCATGTGAGGAGGCAGTATGTGTGAATCAGCGTGTGGGGGTATTAACAACATGCTGGTATTTAAACTGCTCCTCTAACAATGGGTCTTAAGTCTGTAGCCAGTGCCTACAGTCTGTCTGCTAATGGTACCAGTCCACTCACTTACCCAGCAGGATGGAGACACTCCAATGACTCTACGGAGTGCCAGGAAATGCTAAATATCACTAAATGTTCCTATGGAGCCTCGTACAAATGCCACATATGCCTATAAAAATGTAATTTTTGCTTGTGCAAGAGTCTGATAGAGATTTCCACAATCTTGACAACCCCTATTTGCAACGGGGAAACAGATATGTCAGGTTGAACTCTGGGAACATCTCAGTCAAGTTGGTTTTGGCTAAAGGTCATCGAATAAATGTGTCTGAGCAAGTTCAAACACTGTCCAAGCCATTTTCAGAAAGATACAATCACAGCTGTGCACAGCCAGGCCCACATGCGGCACTCGGCTTGAAGGACAAAGGGCTCTAGAAGAAATTGATAGATTAGACAAGGGCACAGTCAGTCATTTGTCTTTTGTTTTCCCTATCAGGCCTTCAGCATGGCCGTGTTGCCGGGGACAACATTATAAAGCATGAAAGATTGCCTAGCTTATAGGCATTTATGGCAAGTGTAAGTATTTCGACTGTTTTTCACGGCTGAGCGAGTTGCCCTTTAGGATTGCAAAGATGCCTCGAAAAGGCATTCCAACACCCAGGCTCCAGAGAATGCAAAACGTGGCGTATGGCAAGAGGCTTTTGCAGGCAGAAAGAAGTTCAGTGTCTGTTCGTCATTGACAGACGTCTGAGGGGCTACCCGAGGTCACAGCAGTGGAAAATGTCCTCCTTGGGATGGGCAAGGGTGTGGGATGTGGTAGCGGCTGTCGTCAGAATTCAAAGACTGTCAACCCTTCATTTCTGTCTCATCCCTAACAAGATGAACCTGTAAAATTAGCCTGCTGAAATGGGTGGTAGTTACGGTGGCAGAGGGAGTGCCGTGACAGGGATATTTGTCAAGAATTGGATTAAAGCAGATGGCTTTCTGAAACCTCAAACCAGTGTGATTAGATTTTCAGCGTTGAACACTGATTGAAGGATGATTGCATTAGATGACACTGGGGCGGAGAAATACTCACAAAAACAAGCTCAATTTGAGCAATGTGGCAGGATTGTAATCCTCTCTGCCTTGTTGCTTGCACATGGATGCCTTTACCAAGCTCTTGTCATCAGTAATCGAGGAAATAACTCAATGTCATTTGACTGATGTGCACATGTTGCATTTTGTTTGATCCATATGCTAGTTGGTACATTTAGGTGTTTTTAGCCATTCTAGCTGTATGGCTAGCTTTGGTTCACCACTTTGTTCTTGGCTGAAATATCTGAACAACTACTGGATGTACTGCCATGCAATTTGGTACAGATATCCATGGTGTCCACAGGATGAATCCTATTGACTGGTGATCCCTTGACTTTGCTCTAGCTCACCCAGCAGGTCAAAGTTTCCACTTACCCAATGAAATATCTCACATCTAGTAGATGGATTGAAAATGTGTACAGCCATTTGTGGCTGCCAGACAATGTACCCTAATGACTTATGATTAATTATGAATTTCTGGGGAGCTCTTTCACCACCATCCACAATTTCTTTAGATTTGTTACAGCTGTGGGTAGCACCTTCATTTCCTTTGTGCATAGTGTCCATTAACAGGTTATAGTCTGAATACTGACTGTTTTGAGTTGAGAATACTTCGTTTTGTCATTTTTTTTATGTCACACTAGATATTCAAACCTGCTTAGGTTTAGCATCTAGTATGGTTTTGGGACACAACTTTAGTCTTGTTAATCTAATCATGTATTCAATGTGGAATCCAACCGTGACTAAAAAATGCACACACAGAAACACTTTCTCAATGCTAAGGGCTGGTAGAGCTTGCTGTATTCAACATTCGCGGCAGCTTTCTCCAAGCAAACAAGTGGACACTAATGATGAGCATTCATAGCCAACCATCGACAAGCCTGAGGCAGAAAATGGCCTTTAAAAAAATGGCTCAATTTTGTTAAAGCACAGATTGTTTTTATTCAGATGCTGGCCGAACTTTTGGCATCCCAAATGAGAATATCAAAATGCAGGCATAAGCAGAGCCTAGCCTAGTATCTTCCTGAAAACGAACAGTACAGTGTAGGAGTTAAGCTGATGTATAATTTCTCTCTTGTTTGCCAGTGTGTTTGCATATGCATAGCTACTGAAGAAGATTCATCACGCAGAGTCTGCAGCAAAGAGAGCGATGGAGCTGAGAAGAAGTGAGGGTGATCGCTTCTATTTATTATAGTAAGCCAGCTAGGGGCCAGGGATGCAGTATCTCTGAGTGGATCAGAGATACAGGGGTCCCATGGGCCCCAACCCTGCCCTGACAGGCGGCACACTCTCGCTTGGGGACTGGAGAAATCCCGCTTTTACAGTTTTCAGTGCTACGTAATAACCTCCTGAAACTATTCCCCTTTACATAAGACAGTAAATTAGCATGCTGTTATCCCATCAAGAGACAAAGTACAGCAGAGAGGCAATCTATGCAGAAATCCAAATTAAGCAGAGATCCAACACTGATTTATAGGCTTGGCGACTTTGTGAGATTAAGTGAAAGAAATTTAGGGCTGAACCAGTGTTTTATCTCTGTCATCTAGCTGATCTATCACCCCAACTTTTAAGAAAATTAAGCTCCTTTCTAGTGTGGGAAAAACGCACTCCTACACTGAACTACCTTACTTTGATGAAAGCAGGCCATATTCTTTCCTTTCTAATCAAACACCACAGTTTCAACAACAGGTCAGATCAAAAAGATGAAGCATGTTTATGAAGCAGTAATGAAAAGCAATTCTAATATGATATTTTTTGTTTCTCCCTGAAAATGCTCTGATTAAAACCTGGCTTGTCGCATCCTATCGCCCTCTAATGAATATACAAGTTGAATGAAATTATGTTCTGTTGAGCTGTAATTTCCGTCGTCCGTCGGGGGAAGGAGGGAGCTACTCATCATATAGGGCATGCTTTAATACACTCATCTCAATAGATATTAACCACCAGGCGATTGCAGAGGCAATGAAACATTTGGGCCATTCATTTCAGATAAGGACAGGAGATTTCTCCACTTGGTTCCACAAATGTTTACCCATGAAATTGCAATGAGATGAAATGTGACAGATCAGCAGTGGCTGAAAGCGGTTTTCTGTCAAAAAGCTAACGTTGCGAAAAGACCTTTAGATTGATTATGACAACTTTGGTTCTCCGCAGTTTAGAATCAAACTGCTACTGCTGGGTGTTAAAACCATTCATTACTTTTCATTTCAATCGCTTTAAAATCTAGGTGATGGTCCAGTATCCAACTTCTGATATTAAGTCAATTCAGCCGAATTTATTTGGACTGATGTCTGTCAAGTATGACATTATTTAATATTTTGATAGTAAAGATTTTAATAGATACCAGCTGCAGATTGATGCCTTGCGTCTGTGAGAATAGACACATAACCGCACAGTGACATCCACCTGTGATGTTGAAAAAGCTGTGAATTCCTATTCCTGCTATTAAAAACTCCAGCTGACATTGAAAGGTAATATGAGGTAATCGCTTCGAATAACTGTTTCCCAGCTGTAACCGTTCCCCAGTATCAATCTCCCAAAATAAACCCAAAGTCTCATTGTGATGGAAAAGTCTAAACAGAGCAAACTGAGAAGGGTGATGCAAAGCTAGCCAAGGCTCGCGGGAGGTGACCAGGGCTCTGTCTCATAATGAGACTTTACCCCATTTTCACATCGCCTGGCCTGCTTTCTACATTTGCCAGACATGTGCTAAGTAATGTTCTTGTTGTTGCTTGTCACTCATCCAACCTTGTTACCAACAGTTCTGAGTCATGTACGGTCTGGAAGTAGAGAAAAACACAATGATTTAGCATTTTGAGTCAACCAGTTGATGTGAAAAGAGGTTGTTTTTTTTGTCCTGGATTGAAGCTAAAGCTCTTTAGGGTTTAGTTCCCATCAATACCAGCAAAATCTCTTTCTCTGTTGTTGCTGGGGAAGAGTGACCTGAATTGGGAATGACTGAAGTTAATCCCTCCTACGTTTACTAAATGAGGAGCTGGATTTCCTGAGCCAGCCTCATACAGACCGTAAGGTAACAGTGTGGTATAAGCTGCATTCTGCAGCAGGTTGATGTCTGCTTGCACACTGTAGATGTTTTATGCCTTTATTTCCAATCAGTGCTGTCACCAAATTAAACTGCTGCAGGGAACAGGAAGATGCATGAGTCCCAGCTGCAGAAGAACATTTTTGTGGATTTATTTAATTAACTACATTTTTTATTCAGTGCAATGTTCAGTGTATAATTATAAAATTTCTACCAGAATCATACATTTTTTCACAATAAAAATGCAGTATTGTTGCATATTGTTGCAAGCCTATGCCACCATACATTCCATTTACAGCAAGCTTAAAAGTGGACCCAGGTAAGATGGCCGCCATATGGTCCTATATCACATCTTTTGTTTCTATGGTTTGACCATCGTCCTTCTTTTGACCAGTTATTTTATTTCAATTCAATTTTAATTATATAGCTCTATATCATAACAAAGGTATTTCAGTTATTTTAGAAGATAGTTAGTTCGGTTCCTTTGTGGTGAAAGGAAATCAGACCAGCCAGAGGATTTCATTTTCATAATTTTGTAACCATGGTAACACATATGTGCGTCAGCATGTAAGGGTGGGGAATTACATACATTGTAAAGCGAAAATTTGTTAACCATTGGTGTGTTTAGTTTGTGTCCGGCTCATTTGAGAAGTTCCCCAATAAAAAGTGTGTGAAACATATCCACCACCTGGTCTTGTTTGCACTGAGTTAGAGGCACCACTGAACAAAGTCTTGTATCCACCTCCTGTATTCACCCTCTTCTCCTTTAATGATGCATCCACCAATGTCTGAGTCATCAGAACATTTTTGTAAATGGCAGTTTCCTGGGTTGTAGCTGAAGTCCGACGTGTAGAAGATGAGAAGAAACAGAGCAAAGACTACAAACGAGTGCTTTAAAACGTACATGTTGTGGACTGTTGCTCACTGCAGTCTAAAGAGACCTGTGATTTATTCAAAAACAATAATCTTAAAATGATCTATTCGAACTCTTCTGAAGTTAAATGCAAATCTGCATCTTTTTATCTTCTCATATTAATTTTTGGAAGAAAAAAAACATGATATTGGAATGCTGTAATTACTCGCATATCCTTGTTATTGTTTATCAGATGCTGTGAAAAACAGAAAGCAAGAGCTCCAAGCTGCTGACACGCTGTCAGCCGCTATCTTTCTTTGCCGCTCTATCAGCCATTAGCCTATAATTTATGCTTTCACACTCTCAAGGCCTTATGCTCAAAGCAATGGCATTGCTGTATGCGGGAAAGTTTTTGCTTTCAGACTGTTGACGACTGTACATTGACTGATAAACAGAAACGCTGACAAATTGAGTGCTTCTTCACGCCCACTGCAGGTGTTCGAACAAAAAATTAAAAAAGGGAATAAAAAAGCTCCCATTGGAGTGGAGGTGTGAATTAAACTCCAGCGCAGTTTGGCAAGAAACGTGATACATTTTTAAACCTTAGAAAAAATAAAGGCAGCCAGACAGACCTTGAATGAGACACTCATGTGATAGACAGTTTAAACAGACATTTAACCATCTAACTAAAAGCTGAAGCCAAGGAATGGATATAATGATGGTGTTATGATCAAGAAACAAAAGCTGGAGTTGTTTAATGGACACATTTTAAAGATTTCAGGCATTGCAGAACGACATGCAATATTGTCCGATCAGCACCATGGATTTCTAAAGTAAGATCTGAGTGGCTGTCACGGGCCTGGGGGACATGAAACTCAGGCTCAGCGTATAGGAAATTGAGAAAGATAACAAGTAAAACACCATATAAAGTTGTTCGGTATGCTGGAACTGTTATTTGTTCCACGCCAGCTGCTGAATCGGCAGCACAGTACATCAATAACAAATTGAACTTGAGGTCAGGCAAGGAACTTCACGCATGACCACTTCTTCACATAATACATCTGAAGTCTGTTTTATCCAACCTTGGGTGCAAATAACCCCTGCAAATTAATTTTCATCACAGTCTTTCATTTGGAAGTGTTATTGACTGGGACAGACGCTAAAAATATAGAGGGAAGGCCAAGGTCTGCTTCTTTTTTTGTTAAAAAATGCTTTCTATTTATTTAGAATTCCTAGAAGACCATGTTCACCATAGTAAGTACAACTCTTTAGCAGGAAACCCACATTTTCTTAACTGTGTCTCTTGATGTGGCCCGAGGCCGTGCTACTTCTCCTTTTCATCACCGAGCTGTTTTTAACACACTGCGGAATGAGAGTCCAGCTCCAAATTAGTGTCCTAAATCTAAACTCATTAACTCTCAAACCAAACAAATCTGTGCCAGAGCGTCTTCTACAGCCGGATGTGTGTTTGAGATTATGAGCATTATAATTCAGCCCTGTTCATTTGCTAATCTGTCAGGATTTGGGCAACTATCTTCACAGCGTCTCCGTCAGGCAGCATGTAAATTCTGATGGAGCAGACAGTTTAACTGAGAGGTGCAAGGCATATGCTCACAGACGGCAGTAAACAGCAGTTAGAGTGCTGAATGTGTTCCAACTATTTCATACTCAAAGACGTCTGGGCCTTTTCTTTGGGAAATAGCCTATGCCAGTCTTGGTTTATTGATTTGTCCTGGGGTTAAATGGCCCCATGGTGTCTGTCTGCCGTGATCAATACTTACACTGAAACAGAATAATTTTCAATGTTTTTTGTGCTAATCCATAGAGATTATCATTCTAATATTTGCCTTCTAGTCTGTACACTTAATCTCTGGATCCTAATCCCATGTTTTCTGTGTTATTTCATGTTTTTGTCCTCTCTGCTCAGGATTATTACTCATAAATATATGATGTATTATATGTGTGTGTGTATATATATATATATATATCGTCAGATGGTTGGCCTCTTCTGCAGAGACTGCACATTTATAATAACAGCAGGAAATTATGTTGTGAGCATGATCAATAAACATAAAAAGTGCTGTTGTTCACTATGTTTTTATTCCAACAGTCTAAAAATGATTAATTTGTTATTGTAGTCTAAGTCAACCTAAAATAAGAAGTTTATATAAGTTTACGATGAAGCATCCCAACGATAGGCCTGAAAGGAAGTCTCCCAGCATGCACCAGGGCAACAAACTGGTGGACAAAAGTCTCATTTCATGTGTTCTTGCATTGTATTGCTTGTATTGTGTTTTCCGTTGTGTTCCACAACGTTTCCACTTTTTCTACTACTCCAGTGTTGTTATGTAGTTAGTGATTAAAGGGCCATTCCACCGATTTTTTCCTAATTGAACATTGAGGCTGCATGGAAGGGTGGATGGTTTTGTGTGAATGTTTAGGATGAAGGGGCACTTTAAGAAAAACTAACGAATGCAGGACTTGCACTGGAGAATTTGAACAGTAACAGACTATTACTGTGTCTACAGTAAAAGATCTCAATATATGCAGCGGATAAGGAGCAATCCATGTTTTGAGAACAATCAATAAACTACTGTATATCCTTAAACACAAAGACACAGAACCCAAATGATGTCATGTTGAGAAGATGCTTTAGATCACAAACTGTTTATAAAATCTGATTTATGATCTTTCATGAAACAAAGGAAAAAAAATGGAATCAAACAGCAGAAACTATAAAAGTTACATTTGGTTAAAGGCTTCATCTGAAAAGAGATCAAAGACTGAAAAACAACAGCTTCTTTTTACTATTACACCACTGTATTTTCCTCAGCTCAGTGCAATAACAGTGAAGGCAGTAATCATATTGCTGTGTTAATGCTGTATTGATCTCTTGTGGAACATTTTCTGCCCTAGAGGGAGATCAAAAGTCAGGCTCAGATACCGAGCAGGTTTGGAGCCCCTGCCTTGCTCACTGGCAGGGAGCTGTGAAGAACCAGACCCTCCAGTCTAACAATGGTCTCTTTAGCAGCCAGGCCACCATGCTCCACAACACCGTTAAAACGGACCTCTAGTGACTCAGGTCAGACCCCAGGTTGGAAAGCACTTCGCCAAAACAGGCCTTCACTTTCCTCACAATGAAACGTCTTAATCAAGCAGTGTAATGGCTGCTGGGGGCCCCTCGCCTGTGTCGTGGCCCTTGTTCGGAGAGGCTAATGGGCGGAGACCTGTTTGTGTGCCTTTTTTGAAATCCTCCCAGGTCCCTGCTGTGGTGCGTACTGCAGAAGTAGGCTGGGGGCGCACACACGCTGCAGCGCCATGCACCACACACACTCGCTCTGTCTCTCACACACACATCATTTCCAGTGGAGATTGGCACAGAGACGCAGCGCCACGACCACTCCGGTATGGACTGCTGAAACTTCTGAGCAGAGAGACGGAGAGGCGAATACATCCGTCTAGCTCGTCCCAGATAGCGGATTAAATTTACGCTTTCTTTTCGTTTTTTCCTTTTTCCTCTTTTCTCCTCCTCCTTCTCCTCCTCCTCCTCTGGTTTCGTGTTACAAAGCCTTGGGAGGGAGTTGCGCGGAGAATCAGTTCCTCTGTGTAGAAACTGAATGACAGGATCATATGGCTTGATTTGCCTCAGAGTCCAAACATTAAAAAATATATATATAATAGAGGAAATAAGAAGAGAGAAGACAGAAACCGCGGGCGAATTCATCTGAAATTGATGAGGATGTGGAATAATTTATAACTCAAATTCAAAAACAAATCGGAGATAACGGAGAAAGAAGAGAGGGGGTGAAAAAAATACTGGATCTGTCGTCAGAGGAAGACGGAGAGGAAAGCGCAGGACGCGTTGCCCGTAATCATCACCACCATCAGCGTAATAATAAGGTAAGTTTATTGCCGTTATTTGTCCTAATGGTGGTTGCAGTGCTGCGAGGCGGCTGGATTAAAAGTAGACGAAGGAAGCAGAGGTAGAAAACATCCTGAACCGGAGACTCCGAATCTCCAACTGTTGCCATGAAGCCCCCCTTTTTCTCGGGAATAGGACGCCTTCAGACACAACGCGTTGTCTCGACAGATCATTGGGGTGTTGTAGGTTGTGCTTTTTGGGGCTCAATGTGATGCAACTTTATCTCCATTTCTCGCAGTGTAAACACAGCGCACTGCGGTCAGGAGCAGTTGGAAGGGAATCAACTCAGTGTCAGTGTAGTCTGTATCTACAGTATGTACTGCTCCAATCACAGCCCAGTAATGAAACTATACCGTCTGATTTGTTCTGTGTCATATTTTTAATACTGTTTATGCTGTGACATGTTAGAATTATTTTTATATACCACTTTTATACCATATACCAAGGAAAAATCTGTTCATCTTTTATTATTTGCCTGGAATATATACGTCTGGAGTGTGTGTGGGGCTCTGTAATGAACTTTTAGGAGCCTTTCTTTGCTTGATAGTGTTTGGCATCTTCTATGGTACTTTGAGACCACAGTGGCCTGACTGCACAGAGAGTTTTATCTTTTAGAGATGTATGAGTTTTTTGCACTCACTTAGATGAATGATTTTAGAGTCCTGCAGTGTCCTACTGAAAACATACATTGTCACTTTAATAGTTCATTTTCACTCTGTAGTTTTGGGTGTCAGATACTGTATGACAGCCCTCATCCACTTCCATTAAAGCAGGGAGCCCTTTGAGTTGCTGTTTCTATTCCCCGCTTGCTCAGCTGACACTCATACATTAAGCTTTTATGGTGACAATAATCCACTGACTTGAGGTATTACTTTGGAGTGCTCTTTTGCCAGATTTTTCCCCCTTAATGAAGTAAGTATAAGCTTCAGTTGAGTGATTAGTGTAATTACTGAGGGGGGCAGGCGTCCACACTGGACAGTGAACAAGGATTTGTGTAAAAAGGTGGTGGTTTAGGAGGAGGAAGAGTGGGGGGTGGAGGGTCTGCATGGTTTTCCTTGTCTTTTCTTTTTTTACAAGCTGGATGGTGCCAGTGCCAGTTAACTAACAGACAGTGTGTGGGGTGGGGGGTTAGGGTTAGGTTGTGGCAGAGGTTAGTGGAGTCATGTTATTGCCATGTGGGATGGAGGAGGCAGGGAGGATGGCTTTATCTGTACTTGAGGATCCACTTTCTGCTTTGATATTTGTGTAAATATGTTCTCATGAAGTTTGTCATAGGATTTCTTTTTCATAAGGTTGGTAGGCGGGTAGCTCAGTGTGTGCGTGTGTGTGTCACCGTGTCATTTACAAAGATTAATGAAAGTAATGTACTGGTAGAATTCAGCGCTAGCATTGAGCCGCAAGTTGACATTTGCAGTGTAGAGGGTTGTAGCAGAGGATAAGCCATACCTAAATTTACTTTACTCACCTTTTTAATTTGTGGAATCAAGTTCACAGACCTTTAAAAAAGACATAATCCTTGATATAAATACACAGAGTAGATTATAAGAAGGTTACAGGAAGATGTGTTTGGTCATTGAAGCATTCCTCCTGACATCTGCATTATTCACAGTCTGAAAAAGCCTTGGAAATCCAGTTTTATCCAGGGCAGTTGCAGCAAAGTCTCACACACACACACACACACTGCAGCCCTCTGGCCCCAGATGTTAATGCCTCCATTGAGAGAGCCACAGGACTCCTGCCGACTCGATCTCTTCATTGTCGGACAGACAATGGACTCCACATCCTGACGGCCAGCCTCCTCCTTCCCATCTTCCCTCACACACTCCTCGTGCTCCTCACACACACACAATTAAACAGCACGAAGTCATGCAAACAAAGGACCACATGCAACATACATACATGCAAACCAGCCTGCTTTAACAGTCGGCATGTTAAGGCACATGCATGTCACATAAGGGTTTTTTAATATTCTATTTGTGGTCTTTGAGAACAAGTGTGGCAGATGTGGAATTTCTTTAAACTTGTATTTGCTGATTAACAGAATGTGTGTGTATTAACATGTGCTCGTGTCCACTTATGTGTGATGTGTTGTAAATGTGCTCCTGCTGCCATCCACTTCACTATTGGCTGCAACAAAACAATGTTTCACTGTATTAATCTGCTGGTTATTTTCTCCTTTGATAGATTAATTGTTTTGTCTATAAATTGTCAGAAAATAAAGAAAATTGCCCATCAAAGTTTCCAAGAGCCCAAGATGACGCATTTAAATGTCTTGATTTGTCTGACTCAAAGCCTTAAACCCAGAGATGTTAAATTTACCATCATATAAAACAAAGAAATGCTGCAAATCCTTACATTTCAGAAGCATTTTCTTTTCGATATTTTATGTTCAAAAAGCGACTTAAACGTTGAATCAATTATTTAAATAGTTGCTGATTAGTTTACGGATCAGTCAGTTAATCAACCAATCATTTCAGCTGTACTCCACTATCGGTCTCAAGCCATGTGTTTGTCCGTCTTTATGTATGTGTACACATGTGTGACACAAACCGTGTGTTTTGAAACCAAAGGACCAACATTGCATCATAGACGTTACATCGTCACTGCACCAGATGTCTCCTGTCTGCTGTGTATGTGTGCGTGTGTGTTTGTGTTCAATTGTCATCTCTGTGTCACCTGCATCACGTCAGTGCAACAGATACTGTGAGCCCACATGGCAAGCAGCTGAATGCACAGCAGCCTCTTGTGATAACCGGATGATTTCTGGTAATGTAACTCAAAAGCTTACAGTAACACACACATGCCATTCAGTCTGTGTTTGTGCAGGCTATGGTGTTGTGAGAGCGTAGGGATCTGAATTTGCTAACGATAATGTATTTTCGATGGTGGTAGAGACTTTTTTTCCCACATCCTCTGCTGAGCAACAGTTGATGCGCCCAGCTTCCCACGGGAGCTTTTTCTTTTTTAAACATCTTTTTATTCCACCAACAATTTAATTATTGTTGTAATTGTAAATTACAATTGCAATTGTAACATTTACATTTTTTCTTTTTAAACGCTCTTTAAGAGGCAGATTTTTGCTTTTGTTTTTGCTGTTTCTAAACTGGTCTGTGTTTCCTGCTGAGCTGAAGGGATTTCACATCTCCGGCCATGCCCTCTGTGTTCTGATGCTGCATGAACAGAATCGCCCCAACTCGTTTTTCTTTTGATACTTCACAGGGTTTGTGTGTGTTTAAATGTGTGTTTGTGTTGAACAGAGATATGGTTCATGGCAGGCCAGATGCAAGGTCTGGAGAACCGAAGCAGATGGGAAGTGTGTGTGTGTATGTGTGTATGTTTGTGTGTGCTGGAGGGGAACAGCGGGAGGCGGGGCTGGGCTGGACAGGCTGATGTTTAGAAAAGAAGGAAGGGAAGAGGCTTGTTTACATGACCATAATGGTAAATGGGCTTTGCCAGGGAGAGAGGTCAAAATGATATAAACCTTTTGTTTTGATGCTTTCATTGTGTATGTTCCTGCATTATTATTACTATTCATTCATTATCATAGACACTATTAACTATAGAGACAAGGTATGTGTGTGTGTGTGTGTGTGTGTGTGTGTGTTGAGAGAAGGTGTAATCTGTGCTCAGCTGTGGACTGAAAATGACACAGTGACACGTCTGGCTTACCAAATTATACTCACACACATAAACATTTTCACACATTAGCATGTCATTGGCACATTAATCATGAAAGCCTGTGTATTCACTGTAATCAAAGCTGATGAGACAACTTGTGGCTTCATTTCCATTTTTTATGTTTTTTTCAAAATTAAGACAAAAAGCCAGGAACCTTGTTTCTTTCTCTAACCAGGATGTTGCTTCTTGTCCTTCCTCTTTAACATCCTGTGATGTATCCTTATTTCTCTTTGCCTTTCCTGAAGGGAATAAATGTGTCCCTTTTCTGGTTGTTACATTGGCCTTTATCCCTTTCTGCCATCTGCGATTTAAAAAAAGTTTTACCTCTACTTCTTCTTTGCCCTAAAGCAATCTGTCTATGTGCTGAAGTGTTGGCGGAAACACTAACAAAATGCCTGTAGCTAACTAAAAGCATTAGATTTCAGCATGTCAAAGGAATATTTTAGCACCTTATGTCTAACAGAGAGGACAAACTCAATACTGTGGGTCTGTCTCTGTGTCCCTTCTCAAGGTAAATTACTGAAGTTGGCTACAACACTTGTAAACATAGTACTGTAAAGCTTTCTGGTTTTGCTTATCTTACAGCAGTATAGTTACCTGTGACAAAATGTCAAGGCGTTTTATCCTGTTGGCAGTGCATCCCACCACACAGCAGCTTTTAGGCATGTTTCTGTTTACTAGCAAAACGAAGTGACAAGGAAGCACTTTCATCACTTCAAACAAAGCGATGAATTGGTGGACAAAAATCCGCTCTGTCTGTTTTGGAGAAAAGTCAAATGTTTTTTCCAATATCTTCCTAGAGCTATCTCACCACCACCTGCAAATCTTTATTTCAATTCCTTGCAGCTCTGAGTAATACATCCATTTTCTTTGTGCATTGCATTGCAGGACAATAGTGCATACCAATAGCACACTCAAAAATCAAGTGTTTCATAGTTTAGACTTTATTGTGTCTCATTTCTAGTGTAGTGTAGTATGGAATTGCCTATGACTTGCAGTGTTTCTGTGTTGGATTGTGTTTTCTTTATTTACCGGGTGTTTCTTCAGGCTGTGTATGTGTTGTGATATTTGTTACCGTGCTTCCCAATGTGCATGTGTTATATTGATGTGCGGCAGTTCGATGATGAACTGATGTTCAGGCACTGCTGATGTTTGATGATGTTCCTTCATGTGCTCGTGTTTGCTTTATCTGCAGTGCGCTGAGCTCTTCCGCCTCTTCCTGGCTCATTTGTTTACAAAAATGTTTTTGTCTCAAAGTTGATGCAGCTGTAATTTATTGATGTTAAAATGCTACAGAAGGCACTATGAATATGTAAGACAAACCGAAGCACACACACACACACACACACACACACACACGTCACACTGCACAACCTCCAGCTCCCTCTCAGAGGTTTTAAAACCTGTTGAGAAGTTTCCATCAGGGAGGGAAGATGGAACCAGAGGGTTTTGGCACTGCCTGTGATTGCAGTTGTTCCGGGATGAGAACCTTTTGCCCATCTGCATTTTCCCTTCCCTTTCCCTCTCTCTCTCCCTCATCCTCTCTCTCTCTTACCCACTTTCGCACACTTATTTCTTTGTTCTCCCTCTCTCTCATTCATTTCCGCTCAATTCAAATAGCATAATGAGGTCATTTTTGCATTGCCAAAGTGTAAGCACTTACCACTTATATAGCTCAACTTTAATTGAACAGACAAGTGCATAGTTGACCTATTGTGAATGAAAACTATGCTTGTATAGAGGAAAGTAGTATTATCCTTTTGGTGGCTCTAATAGTTGTGCCAGCACTCTGAATGCCCCAACAGCAGCCATTAGGGATCTTTCTCTCAAATCAATTCCGTTAAATTAAATGTAGTCTTATTGCCAAGGAAATGCAGTACTCATAATACAGAATATAGAACACAAGGTAATAAATATTTTTCACCCTCTATAAATAATGCAACCCCCCTTCGGGTTAATCAATAAATAAATAAGCCCAGAGGGAGGAAATGTGTTTCCAGGAAAGTCAGACTGGTAGAATATCCAATATTGGGCATACTGGTGTTCCTGGAGGCAAATCTGTAGAGCCAGTATAGCTGGATGCACCAAATCTTTTCACTCTTACAACATGGAAGTTTTGTTTGTCAAAGCTTTTCATTCTGACCTGTTATTTCCCCCACTGTTGGGCTGATCAATGTCAATGTTTAAAAATGTAAGAATGCAGTGGTGAGATGCATCACCAAAATCTAATCACTGTTATCTGAAACAAATGAACGAACAGATGGAGAGTAATCCATAGCTCCCCACCATGACATCAAGGGTTTGTGCTTTGCTTTGGCACAACAAACTCTCTATCTGCCTCCATGTGAGAGTTACTGGAGGTCTTTAGAAGAAGCTTGGTGGAGCTGCTCTGGGTGGCTCGAGTCCTCTGCATTATTTATGAGTGGTAGAATGGAGGTGGAGGAAAGCCCTGACCTGCTTGTTTGTTACCAGCTGACCACTATTGGCCATCTGCTGCCCACCAGCCTCGTTCTCGCTCTCTTTCTCTTTCCCTCTGTCTATCATTAGCCTACCTCTCTTTCTCTTTCTCGCTGTCTCTATCTCTATGTTGATGCACTCTCTGTGCATGCATCTGACTGTCCATCAATAAATAGAGCAATGACTGAGAGCTAGTTCAGGCAGTCAACTCGAGATGCTTTGCTACACATGTGACGTACCTCACTCTGCATAACCATCTACCAAACACACCCTCTCAATTTGGCGGCCTATTTAAACTGCAAAAATCTCCCATCTCTCCCTCTGCCTGTCAGTACCACTGCTGCCCTGCATCAGTATTGCCGCTTGTTCTTTCAGCCCCACCACCACCCCAGTATCCACCTGCGGGCTCCGGCTAGGGGAGTTAAGATATTTGCTCACTTTGCTGATGAGGTCGGAGCCTAGACACCAAACATTTCAACGTGAGTTGATTCACTGAACTGAGTTTCCTTCCAAGTTTCTATGTAAAACAGGACACAGAGTTGCTTTCTTGTGACTACGGCTGCAACTAACGATTCATTTCATTATCAATTAATCTGCCATCTATTTTCACGACTCATCGATTAATCAATTTAGTCTAAAAATGTTCTATCAACTAATTGATTAACTGACTAACCGTTATATACTTGTGACTGAGCAGGGTTCAGTAAAAACAAAGTGATTTTTTGAGAATAAGCAGCTGTGAAGGTGCAAATTTTTGTCTTTCTGTTTTCATTATTATAGGGAATTTAAGGAATGGTTATATAGGTTTAAAGCTGGAGTGAGGAAATGGTTAGGTTAGCTTAGTTTAGCTTAGCATAAAGCCTAGAAGCAGTGAGAAAGCTAGCTAACAGCTAGAAAGCTAATTTCCAGGAAGCTGATATAGTCCAGCAGGTAACAACCAGTTAAACTGTGTTTTTGTACAGATTCAAGTTATAGTTTGACATTATGAAGAACTATACTCATTCTCTTTCTTGTTTTCTTGAGTAAAATTAGGTGTTTGATACCACTCTCAATCTGTTAAATATAAGGCTACAGCCAGCAGCCACTTAGTTTAGCTTAAAATAAAAACTGGAAGGCTAACCTGGCCCAGTCCAAAGGTAAAAAAACTCACCTACCATCACATAACTTAGTTTTTACACTGTGGTCTTTGTACAAAATAAACAAACGAAATGAATTAGGGAGCTTTAAAGGTGCTGGTTGGTGGATTTTGTTACTTTCGGACTGAGTCGGGCTAGTTGTTGTCCCCTGCGTTCAGACATTCTGCTAAGCTGAGCTAACCAGCTGCTGACTCCAGCTACATATATAGCTTTCAGAAATGAGAGTGGTGTAACTGTAGGCATGATAGCAAATAGCATATAATAGCAGCATATAATTTCTTCCTGCTAAACCATTAAAGGTTCATGTTATAGTATCTACATATATGTACATATCACAGTATCCATTTACAGCATCTTTGGTCATGCAGTGTGCCTTTTTGATCTTCTGACTGATTCAAAGACAGACCCAGGGAGAGAAATCTTTGTCATATTTGATACTTGTTCAGTAATTTCCTCTTCAAATAGCATCTGGCCTCATCTTTCCTGTTTCATCCTATTTCCTGGGTCTTTTGCTGTGGATGAAATTGTAAAGCTGGATTGGGGAGAGATAGTAATATGCTCGGCCAAAAACCTTGTCAGCAAGCCAAGTGTGTTTCGGGGGCACAGTGTAAGGTATTTAGTATGTTTTCTGAGGCTCCCAACGCGCCTGTTTGTCGCCTGCGTGTTGTTTTGTTTGTTCCGACTCAGCAGATGTTTTCTGGCTCAGTTGTCCATGCTGTGTTTTGTGTTCAGAGGGCCGCTGCAATTGTTCTCTTTTTTTTATTCTGGTTTTGGTGACACGTCAAAGCTGTTTGCACCCAGTGTGAATGTGGAGGTTCCTATTGTTTACTGTCAGTGGCAACATTGCTGTGTGTGTGTGTGTGTGTGTGTGTGTGGACTTTGCATATGCATATTCACTCTTTCTTCTTGCTGTTTTCATAGTGTTTCCTGGCTAGTGTATGCAAATGTGTAAATACCAGCAAAAGATAACAGAAACTACTGGCTAATGGACTAGATATCTGAGATTGTGTGTGTGTTAATGTGTGCATGTGAATAATGATGCAGATGCAGGGGCAGTAGGGGGGTGTAGAGGAAAGTAGGCCTCTACCCTCCTCTTCCTTGTGTTAACCAGAGCATGGTAGTTTGTTTTTATGACAGCCTTTTTTTGGCATTGTTCTGGTCCGATAGAGCTTGCCCTCCCTACCGTGGGACTGGCCGTTAGTGGGCAGGAAGTGCTGGGAGCGCGCAGCTTGAGCACCCATACAGACACATACTGTATTGCAGACTCCAGAACACACAGCCCCTCCCAAACTATTGCCCCACACTCACGCATAAAGTTTTGAAAGGACAATAAAAAGTTGCCCCGCGGCTTCCAGGCTGGTAAGCTGCAGCTTATCCAGGAAGGCGCTGCAGCCGGGCTAATGGCCTCTCTCCAGGGTAGGCACTACAGACGGCCTGTGCAGGCTTATCAGCTGCAGGAGGGGCCCTACATGGCTGCTCTTTGAGAGCTCAGCTGAGCTAGTATATGAGAGTAGCTTAGCCTTCGTAGTTGTCGGAAGACTGAGCACTAGCCTTGCTTATTCCCTGCTGTGTTTGTCTAGTGTTATCTTGGCAGTGTAGGAAAACATATATAGCCCCTCCTAAATGAAAACATAGATGTTTAGTATAGCACCCCTAATTGGAAATTCAAAGTTAACTTAGTAGTGAACTTCCTAATAAAAACTCAGCCTATCAAGTCTTACTGGGAAGTCAATGCTGTCCGTTTTTGTCGACAAATCATTGATAGACCAGTGTGGCTTTTATTGCTAAAGAAGTACTTCTTTTACCATGGAGCCCTTTGGTCAAAACTGAAGAGGGTAGCAGATGATGTGTGAAATACTGTTTAAATATCTCCACATCTGAGGTGTATTACCTTATTTCATTGGAGATGACTTACCAAAGACCTAGCATGATTTGCAGAAAATGACTAAAAGTGCAATGAGGAGGAATGACATGCTTTGCCCCTTGACTGACTAACCAGATTTTGCCTCATGGATCAAATGGTGACTCCAGCATGATGTAAACCCATGAGTCACTGCTGATTTTCTTCATCTATAGCAGAGCAAGAACTGATACAGTATTCACAGCAGCTGGAAACTCTGCTGTAGCGAGGTAACCTGTCACTGCTACTGTTGCCTTGTGCGAAACACCAAACACAACCCTTTTTTTTTGCCTTGCAAGAAAATACAAGTATCATGCCTAAATATCCTGAACCTGCTGTTTGCTTTTGTTTGACGATGCCACCTCTCCACCTACTCGTCTGCTTTGCATATTGCCCATGATAGATGTGATGAGATCCTGCAGATAGCAAAAAAAAACAGCATACAGTAAATTCTCAATGTAAATAGAGAGATCTGGCTGACATATAGCTGAATTTTTGATATGCAGCGTCTTTATAACAGGTGCAAACAGTCCTATAATGTCACTGTAGCTATGGCTTCAAGGTAAAAAGCAATGCTAGCTAGCTGCTAGCAATGTTTGGAGTCAGAAACCCTAAAATGGATTTATAGTTTAAAGAGATACAGCATAGCTAGGAATCCTACACATAGCCTATAGCCACTGTAGCTACACAGCAGTGGTTTCTCCAGCTAGTTTCTGATGCAGATGGATCTTTGTTGATAGAGAGAGAAGACTCAGTAGTCTTTTCTTTTTTCTGTTACAAAAATATAACCGAGACATCTCTACTCTAGTGAATTAATGGTTAATGGTAACAGTTATTAATGGCTGAAATCTAACACTGAGCTATAAATACATGTGGTATCTGCAGGGGGACTCCTGTTAACCCCTTGCATCAAGTATAAACCCAGCGTTATTGATTCATTTTCTCCAGGTCTGCTCGTACACACTTTCATTAAAACATCACTGCTAGCTCAGCACACTGGTTGGTTATTAGTGCTAGCTCTGGTAAGCACATCACTAGCATCTCCTTTGAACCCAGCTGTATCAACAGCTGCAGCTATAATAGTCCTCATACTTGTTGAGGTGTTGGTCTGGCTTGTGTGCTGGTGAGGGGGGTGGAAGAGAGAGACAGAGCCTGAGTTTGCCCCCTCACCCGCCCCTATCCTGCTGCAGACTCACCTTTAACCCCTGGCTGGCTGCCCTCCCCCCTCTTCTGCTGCTCTTTTCCAGTCCACTGCTCTCTGCATGATGTCTGACTGTCTGAAGAAAGAGGGTGGAAAGAAAGAAATATGCTCAATGGGATGAGGCCATAGTAAATATGACAGAGAGGAGATAAAAGAGGAGAAAGACAGGGATTGGGAAGAATATAAGGACTGGTGAGAGGGAAAAAATAGAGAAAAGTGTACGGGTTGCCAGGTTTGTTCCACTCCTAGAGAGAGACAGAGATTGGAAAACGAGAAAGAAGCCAGCTCGCCCAGACAAAAGCCCTGAGAAACCAAGATAAGAGCCGACCAGCAGTCAACAATTACACCATCAATTTCCAACCTGGCTTTCACTTTCTTCTCTCACTCTCTCTTTCAATCTTTCTCATCTTTTGCTTCTTGGTACTCTGTCTCATTCTCCTTTCTTCCCTTTTGTCCCCACTGCTGTGCTGCCTGTCTATTTTTGTAATAGACCTCTCCTCGTGCAACCTGTTACACACACCTTCACACACACATATACTGTGTTATGCTCTGACACATATGTGCACACACACATTTAGGTTTGAATGAAATTTACCCAAGCACTGCACTTCCGTATAATTATGAGGTACTTTTCTTAAGTATTATAATGTAATGGTACTTCATGGTTTTACTCCTCTACATCTGAGAGGGAAATTATTGTGCTAATATTAGTATGCTAATTTATAGGCTGCAGGTTTAGATTTTAGTTATCACAATTAAACCATGTTCAGCTAAAATAATTGATGTAATAAATTGTACCTAGTAGATCAAAGTATATGGCCAGCTTTAACATTAATTAATTAATTAACATTAAAATACGTCTTACATGTAAATGCAATAAGAACCTTATATAATAAAGAAAGAGGCCTTTCTGCATTATATGCCATTTTGCTTTTGATACTTCAGTATTTGCAGACAGTACTTATGTATTCTTACTTAAATTGACTTTTGCAGGAGTTTTACTTAATCTGTATTAATTTAATAGATTAATATATAGAGAGAATATAATATATAATAGTATTTTTTTATTATATCACTATCCTGTGAAAAACAAGCATTTTTCAGACAATCAAATATGTTTTAAATGGTCTATGTGCTGATCTAAAAAAAAAAAACTAGTAAAAGATCTGGGACAAAAGTTCAGCTGAAGCTAATATGAGGCTTCAAAAGTCAGACAGCCAAATCAAGCAAATCAAGCAAATCAAGCAAATCAAGCGGGTATCCTCTAGACTCACTGTCCTTTTGGTACGTACGTTTCCCCAGACAGCATTTTCTTGCTGAGCCAATGCAGAGGGATACGTGATGCAGTCACATGTACCAATATTGATTTTACATCAGTTTCACCTGAATTTCGGAATACATCTTTGAGAACTGAGAGGAGTGATTATCGTGATCAAGTGTTTCATAAAACATATAGCACGTGAGTACTGTATAAAGATAACTTTCTAATACTTAAAAAATGTTATGTTACCAAAGATGTGCAGTTTTCATGGAGCAGAAACAACTGTTGTTTACTACTTTTACTTTTAGGAAATCTTCTCACTCGCACTCTCACCTGTACTAACACATTCACATATGTACGCATTTTTATTGTACTTTATACGCTCACACTTAAAACGCACACACTGTTTCTACCTTCTCTCTCACACACAGACCCGTGGCATATGGAAGAGTTTATCTCGCAGTGTTATTTTTTTTCGTACCTATTAGGCAAAGTCTTTTTTAGGAACACTAGGGAGGAGAGAAAGGCAAACTCTTTATTATGATTTTTTCGCCCGAGGTTAGACCAGCCGCGGAGAACAAACACACACACACACCAACACACACAACACACAGAGAGGCTTATACACACACAAACTCTGAGCCCCCCTTTGCTTCTGCACGTCAGAAAATCAATAACACTTCTCTTTAAAAAAAAAAAAATCCTGAAAGCTAATGGAAAGAGACAGTGAGGGAGTGAGAGGGATGCTGATGAACCCCACTGACACACACACACACACACACTCTCTTTCTCTCATCGTCGATAGATCGATTGATAGATAGATAGACACACAGACAGATAGCTAGATAGATTGGAAATGAGAGAAGTGTTACAGTATGGTGGGAAAAGCAAGAGGAGTTGTGTCAAATTGTAGCAAATCGCCTTCCCTTTTTAAAATTCATTGACCGTCCATCCCTCCATCCAGCCTGTCCTCTCATATCTTTGCGGCTGAACAGCTCTGATTTGTGTACCAGGATTAAATTCCTCAAATTTGTCTTTCACTCCCTGTGGCAGAGGACCATGCTTTTTAATTAATTGATTTTGAAATTAAGTTAGCAGCTGTGTGTGTGGTTAATCGGGTGTGTGTGTGCGGTTGTGGCGCAGTGTGTCTGTCTCTCTTTCCCCAGTGCTTAGCTGGGTAGCAGAGGGGTGCGGTTGTGTGTTTTGCTGAGTGTGTGCCTGTATTTGTATATCTGTGCCTTTGTGATTCTCTAAATGGATGTCTATGCTAAATCTTAACCAGAAGTGTAAAATGTCAGTTTGTGGTTTTATGGGGGGGTTATGTGCCTTTTTCAGCTTCTTTACACTTTGGTTTTTGTACAGATCAAGCAAACAAGATATAACATGCTAATCAGTGAGCTTTAGAGGTGCTGGTAGGTGGATTTTGTTACCCTATGACAGAGCCAGACTACCTGTTTCCCCCTGTCTCCTGTCTTTCTGTTAAACTAAGCTAATCTCTGTTCTCTATAGCCTCGTAGTTATCTGTAACAGACAGATATGAGAGTAGTATTGACCTTTTCATGTCGCTCTTTCCCCAAAATGGCAAACTATTCATTCAAGAAATCTGCGTAAGAGGCAAGTGAGGAAGTGCATGCATTTTATGTGTGTGTGCTAAAAAAAGGCATCCATGGGGTGAGGACTATCTTGTTAAGTCAGCACTCAATATCAAGGTGTTGGCTAACTATGGTTGGTACAACAACCTGGGTTTCAGGTAAGGTATGGAAACATTAAAGCCACATAGACAAGCATGTCACCTGTAACAATGTCCATATAGAGACAAAGAAAAGATATAGCATGCCAAGTTTTATGAAGTAAGAGGGTGAGGTCATCTGTCTCTGCTACGAACTGTCTCTGCCTTCTGACTTATAGTTGAGATCTGCCTCAGCTTATAGAACTTGGTGAATTCAGCAATTACAGATTTAAGATTCAGGATTTTTGGAAAGATTTATCTATACCAGTGCTCATGTGTAAACCTGTCTGTATCAAACTAATGACAATAATGTGTAAGCTAACGTGAGGCTATAACAGCCAACTTACTTTATAAATAGAGACGTTTATACACCAACATGCTTTTAAAGCTTGTTTTTATCTTATTATATAGAAGGTTTATGAAATTGTTACCTTACAATGCATTCACCTCATAATGACAGACACGCAACAGTCGGAGTTAGTGCTGAAAGATTAGGTTACTGTTGTTTTGAAAGATGCAGACTTGACAAACAGTGCTGAGCTGCTGGGATAAATGGTAATCAGAGCCTACATGAAAAAGGCTTCCCTCAGCATAATCACATGCTGATCTACATTTCTTTTTTTACCGACCAAAACTGACCTGTGTAGCTAAACAGTGTAGCTCCTCCAGTAGTGACTTCAACTTCAGCTGCTAAATGTTTGTTGTTAATAAGATCTAATGTCAGTCTTTATTTCCTAGGCCATTCTTTTTCATCATACTTCGTAAAACTGTATCCCGTTCCAAAAAGTAGTAGAGTAAATAGCTAACATGTAAACTAACCGCAACAGTCATTGTTAACACCCACTCACCTTTACATTTATTTATTGTGAAGGTCATGTAGGAAGTGACAAAGTATCGGGTGTAACCTTTTATACTTGTTAGCTAACTGTTGTAAATGTACACAAACTGTCTTTAAAGTGTATTAGCGATGATTGGTTGATACTTAATTATCTTAATAAGGTCAGCCCTAAATCATTTTCCAGCAACCACAGCAACTGTTACATTAAGGAAGAAGCTGTTGTTAACTAAAGTGATTTTACATTGTGTCTATATCATGCCAGGGATGCTTGTAAGAGGAAAGTGGGGAGGACTTTAGCATGGAGACATTTAGCAGCTGGATGAATCTTTTCAGCTCCAGCCTATACTGATGAAAAGCCTGTAATATAAAATCATAGGCAGGCAAGTTATAGCCACTTTAATATGAGGTTTGTGCCAGGTTACTCTGTGTGTGTAGATGTTTGTGTGTGTTCACACTCCTTCATAATTATCAACCAGTGTCTTTGTGTGAGGGTGTGAGTGCTCCGATGTACTCTTTGTATTCACGCGTGCATGAGTTCCCTCTTTTGCAGCTGCATGGACACTTGCTTTGTTCCACAGCTGCTGTGTCGCTGAATGTCTCCCGTATTATGTAGCGCACAAAACCATCCCTGCTAAAGCTGTGTTCACCATCGCAGCATGCTGCCTCAGCGCTCATGGCGTGTAAGGATTGTGTCGCTCTTCAGCGTCACAGTGCTGGTGGCGGATCTGCTGCATGCTGTCAGGCCCACACCGTCTGTCGCAGTGTGTGTGTGTGTGCGTGTGTGTGTCTTTTTCTGTTTGTGTGTGTGTATCTGTTTCTTTGTGTCTGTGTGTGGCTTTGCCTTTGTTTCTCTGAGACTGGGGCTGTTTCTTTGTGTCTGCGTCTATGTGAGTGTGTGCTAATCTGTGTACATCTTCATTCCTTTGTGTCTGAATGTCAGTGTGTATGAGTGTATTTGTACCTGTGTTTGTATCCTTCACTGTGTGTGTGTGTGTGTGTGTGTGTTTGTGTTAGAGTGTGCCTTTGTCTAAGTGCTTTGTCTGCATCTCCGTTAGTCTTATTATTTATATATATATCTGCATATTGTGTGTGTGTGTGTGTGTGTGTGTGTGTGTGTGTGTATATCCATCTGTGTGTGTGCGTTACCACAGTTGTATAACAGACAGAGCTCCCGCTAGACTTTATTAACAACATTTACTAGAAACTGCTGGGTTTGTCTAAACTGAGAGATTAAGATGTGCGCATATACTCATGCACTTACAAACACACTCATACACAGACAAGACTGACTCACAAAGGCACCAGGGGTTTGGGAAAGAGAAGGAAAGGATGTGTGTGTGTGTGTGTGTGTGTGTGTGTGTGTGTGTGTGTGTGTGTGTGTGTGTGTGTGTGTGTGTGTGTGTGTGTGTGTGAG